>CM051263.1:17965415-18002915 GCA_027921565.1 Artemia sinica | reverse complement strand
TTCTGTAAAATTCTGTTGTCAAGGAAACTATGATTAAGATTTGTCTCAGTTACGTATATAACGGAAGTAAATCGTAAAAGCTCCATTACTTTGTAAAGCAGCAACCTCATAATCCCTTTCTATGAAGCTTCATTTGCCAAGGAAGCTATGATTAATGTTTATCTAGGTTATGTATGTGACAGAAGTACCTCGGAAAAGCTCGACTACTTTGTAAAGCAGCAACCTCATAATCCCCTTCTATGAAGCTTCATTTGCCAAGGAAGCTATGATTAAGGTTTATCTAGGTTATGTATGTGACAGAAGTACCTCGGAAAAGCTCGACTACTTTATAAAGCAGCAACCTCATAATCCTCTTCTGTGAAGCTTCATTTGCCAAGGAAGCTATGATTAAGGTTTGTCTAGGTTATGTATGTGGCAGAAGTACTTCGGAAAAGCTCGACTACTTTGTAAAGCAGTAACCTCATAATCCCCTTCTATGAAGCTTCATTTGCCAAGGAAGCTATGATTAAGGTTTGTCTAGGTTGTGTTTTGACAGAAGTACCTCGGAAAAGCTCGACTACTTTGTAAAGTAGCAACCTCATAATCCCCTTCTATGAAGCTTCATTTGCCAAAGAAGCTATGATTAAGCCTTGTCTAGGTTTTGTATGTGACAGAAGTACCTCGGAAAAGCTCGACTACTTTGTAAAGCAGCAACCTCATAATCCCCTTCTATGAAGCTTCATTTGCCAAGGAAGCTATGATTAAGGTTTGTCTAGGTTATGTATGTGACAGAAGTACCTCGGAAAAGCTCGATTACTTTGTAAAGCAGGAACCTCATAATCCCCTTCTATGAAGCTTCATTTGCCAAGGAAGCTATGATTAAGGCTTGTCTAGGGTATGTATGTGACAGAAGTACCTCAGAAAAGCTCGACTACTTTGTAAAGCAGCAAACTCATAATCCCCTTCTATGAAGCTTCATTTGCCAAGGAAGCTGTGATTAAGGTTTGTCTAGGTTATGTATGTGACAGAAGTACCTCGGAAAAGATCGACTACTTTGTAAAGCAGCAACCTTATAATACCCTTCAATGAAGCTTCATTGCCGAGGAAGCTATGAGTAAGGTTCGTCTAGGTTGTACATTTGACAGAAATACCTCGGGAAAGCTATATTATATTGTTAAGCAGCAACTTCATGATACCGTTTGGGCAGTTTTATGTTTTCCTCCCCACCTTAAGGGAAAAGGTTGGTTTAGCTGAGCAATAGCCATTCCTTACCTCAGATCTTAGTTCCACCTGTGCCTCCGAAGGCACCCAAGGTATCAAGGAGGAGCCGCTAATCGTTCCTCAGGTTTGCTGTTGCAGTTATGTCCTCCTATTCTGGTAGAATGGAGATATGCAGGTTGCGTAGATCTCTCTGGTAAGTCCAGTGCAGTGAGTTTCTGGGTCTGCCCCGGCTATGATTTCCTGGTGGCTGTCAGTATAAAGTGGCTTTTGGGAGATTATGGTCGTCCATACGTAGGACGTGTCCCAAATATCTCTACCCTTCCGACTCTGATGATGTCGGTAACTAGAGGTTCTCGTGTCATTTCACGGATGGACTGGTTTGCCATCTTCTGTGACAATAAGATAAGATAACGTGTATTTCAAGCCCAAATATGGTCATGTACACAAACACCATACAAGATTAACGAATTACAACACTCGTCACAATAATAAAGAAGAAGTAAAAACTACTCTTTTCTTTTTGCAAAAAACTGATCAAGATATCTTCCCACTAGACAAATAAACTGTGGCAACGCACTCTTCAAGGCATCAGGAAGCAGCAATCCATCATTCCCAAATTAATTTTCCCTTACCCCCAAAAGACCTCGACAACGACTCAGACAATGCTGCAAATTTTCCTCCCCTTCTTGACAAAGAGGGTAAGCAAACCTGCCATATGGGACACTTTTCCTCCTTTCAAAAACCTTCAATCTCGAACGAATCGGAAGGTAATTAGATTGTAGCGGCATCCAATAGGTAAGGTATCTAGCCGGTAAATTTAACTTAAAATTGAATTCCTGCCCATATACTATCTTAACCTCTTTATATTATCTTAAAGTTTCCGAATTCTTAATCTCCTCATCCCATTTCTGTATCGTCTGGTCCTCCAGCACCCGCTTGATTTCGTTGTCCAACTGTAGTTGTTGACTAGTTGGTCCAAGGCCATCATTCCAAGCAAAAGAAAACCTGTTTTATCCAGTGCCTCCTTAATTTTAAAAGGCCAAGATCTTTTCCTTCGTAACTGAAGTAACTCATCATATGCAGCCTTCAGTAGCCTATCACTGGGTAGTTGTACGGCCCTTAGCCAAAATTTTATCATTTGGGCCGTTCGATAACTTTTAAGATACCACAGTCCGAGGTCTCCTTTAAAAAATTGAGTGTGGGTCATTCTATGCAGCCCGACCAATATCTTGAAATAACCTAACTGAACGCTTTCTAACTGGGCAGCGTTCTCATGTTTGTACCCCAAATCTCTGCACCTTTATGGAGAATCGGCATTATCTCAGATAAAAAAAAAACCCTTATGCAAAGACAAGTTTTTAATACCACTAATTTTATTCGGAAAAGCCAAAATGTTGCAGCTCTTCCCCTATTAAACATTTCTTTAATGTGGGAGCTCCATCCACCATTACTTTAGAAAATAAAATCAATATACTTTATTTTTTCCACTGCTTTTATTTGTTATCCTCCAATTACAAATATGTTTTCTATTTTTTCTTTCCTTTTACTAAAAATAACCACTTTAGTTTTAATAACGTTAAGCTGTAACTTTTTCATTTGTAAATACTCCTCAATTAAATCAAGTAATATATGAAGCTCCCTTGCCGACTTCGCCACCAATGCAATGTCATCCGCAAATAATAACACCGAAAAATTAATTTTTCCAAGACACATCTTTGGAGCCCACTTTTATAGCCATTAGCAATAGAATAACATGTTAGAAAAACAGAAACCCAAATCGCTTTTATTGAGAATTTTCTTCTCTTCTTAGTAATGTCATATTTATCTCATATACTTTATTGAATCCTATCTCTCCTGCATTTTTCTCCTTTTAAATTATCTATTTGATTGTTTGCTATTTGTCAGAAATATATTCTTAGCTCTGTTTCGTAAAGTAGCTACTCCAGAAAGTCCTTTCATGAACTTTCGTTGTGTACTCTTTAGTTTAAGAGAAAAGGATAATAAGACCTGACAATTGTCGTTACTAATAGACTCCATAGAATAATACTAGAAAGGGCTAGCTTTTAGAAAATGTTATTTTAAAGGATTAGCTGGCAACTATTTTCTTTTAAGCGTGGAAAACTAGCTTTACGTTGAAAAAAAAATTACACGTTAAGTAATCTGGTATGAGTAAAACACTTAAAACGAGGGGTATTGGCTTATGAAAGATAGTAAACTTAACACAAAAGAAGTTTATATCGATGAAAAAATGAAGCTTAAAACGAACACAAAGCCTATGGCTTACTCCGTTTTTGTTAAAAAAAAAAATGAGATGAACGATGAAGTCAAGCTCGGAAAAAACTAAATCACAACGAATAAAGGTAGTCTTGCGCCGTTGAAACGGTAGATTTTAAAGTTTTATTGCAAAGATTGGAATTCTTAGGTATTAAAGGAGTGAATTCGAAGTGGTTTGAAAGTTACTTGTGCGGGAGGTCTATTAAAATGATGATTAATGGTGTTTTTTCTTCCCCTTATCAAGTGTCGTGTGATGTGCCACAGGGATCAGTCCTTGGTCCACTTATGTATCTGGTTTATGTGGATAGTATGATGTTTTGTCTTCCAGATTGTTGCTTAACGTCATTTGCTGATGACACTGCTGTTACGTTTTCCAGTCGTTGTTTGGATAGTCTTGTGTCGAAAGTGAATTGTGTTCTGAGAAATTTCTATGTTTTTACTAGTTTGAGTTTGTTGTCAGTAAATGTAACTAAAACTAATTTTATTTTATATTCTAGAGTAGGCAAGCCTAGTGATATTGATGGTAGAATTCTGTTTAATAATGAGCCTGTAGTTCAAGTTCAGGAAATCCGGTACTTAGGTTATTGTATTGATTGTAATTTTTCGTGGAAACGCCACATTTATATTGTCGCAACAAAGGTTGTACGTGACCTTGGAACGTTATTCAACTCTTTGGTAAGATATTCTTTTAGAGACCGATAGATTCTCACCAAGCCACTTTGGCCTGACAAAAGATTCCGGTGCTTCTTTGCCACGCAACAACTTCATTATGTCTTTAAATGCAAAAAATAATGTTTAAAAAATGTTTTTTTTATTTTCTTCCTTTTTAGATTTTCTTTTTTCTCAGACTGTCTAGACAATCAGCACTTAATTCAGTAATCTATGGTAAGATATTCGTCTAGAAACCGAAAGACTCTCACCAAGCCACTTTGGCCTGACCAAAGATTCTGGCCTTTCAAAGATTCTGTTGCTTCTTTGTCACACAACAACTTCATCATATCTTAAAATACTAAAAATAATGTTTAAAAGGATTTAAATACAAAAGCCGGGAAAACATTTAATTTGCAAGGGAATTTTTGAACCTATTGTCTATTGATCTTATTAAAAATACAGTCTCCTTTCGCTTCCCTTGCGACATGAAGCTTCTTTTAATTTTAGTTCTTAACTTGCTGTAGTTCTATTTTCAAACTCCGACCTTTTATTTCTTAGTAGTTTGTTGATAGCCGTTTTGATTCTATTATATTTTCTTCGGTTCTATTTTTATATGTTCTATTACTGTAAGATTCTTTACTTGTTTTTTTTTTAGTTTTAGTATTTTTAGTTTTCTCTAATTCTTAGTATTTTTAAAAGTTTTTCATTTATTCAAAATTTCTTAGATGAGGGCTGGGCCGAAATATCTGCACATTTTGTACTTTTGTTTAATAGCTGGAAAATGTCCTTGTCCCCCCCCTTTTTGTTTAACATCAACTGATATCAACGCCATCTATTTCATTTTGACTAAGAACAATAATGGTTGTGTCAAAAAGAAAAAAAAAGTATGCTTCCGTTAACCAATTTTTTTTTTTAAATTAAAGTGACACCAAATAAATATTAGAGAGTTTTCTGATATCAAAATAATATACCGTAACCTCTGCAACTAACGTCATTTTGATTATACTGATGAAGAAGAGAATTTTTACAGACGATTTTTTTTGTAGATTGCAAAAATAGAACTTCCGCAAGGTACGTTATATTAATGTCGAAAAAATTTCTATTATCCCTCCAATTGTACCACATAATAGGGCTGTTGAGTTTGCCTCTCCTGACATTAGTTAGAGCCGCTTGTTTCTTATAACTGTTATGGGAATAGAAAGATCCTAATCCAGGGATACATTAATCTAAGATTCTTTGCTTATTTTTTCTTCCTTTTTCCTAGCACATTCAGAGATACGACATTTGTTTTATCGTTGTATATTATTCCAGCTGTCCCTGTTTTCCTTTTTTCTGAACTCCCTGTTTTCTCTGTCAGCTTTTCCTGGGAAATACCATTGGCTGTGGATTTTCTGAACTAGCTTTTATAAGGCTTTTCCACGAAGTTCCCTTGTACATTTGTAGACTAAGGAAGAACGTTAATGTAACTAGACTATAGGCTTCCAAACTTTTTTGACTTATTACTTGTTTAGTTCGATACCGCTCTTTGGATCGTCGTGAAATAAGTTTGTACAGTATTGGATTAAAATATATAGTACAATTCTGTCACATAATGGTAAAACCGCTCTTAGATTTTGCTGTGTTTACCTAGGGTTTTATATAGGAAAAACCATTAGATTTATGGAAAACCGATAAATGAGGTGACGTTTCTCCGTGGAAACAAATCGTTTTTTTACCGGAAAAAGAAGAAAGGAACGACACGTGTCAGCAAAGACTTACTCTAAGTTCGCAAAAAAAAGAAAAAAAAAGCGGCGATAAGCAATATTCAGGAAATGTGTCAATGACCAATTTTAGTTGTCGTTATCTTCAAGGAGAATTTTCTCTTCGAAAGCTATCGCTGTTTTTTAGAAAAAATATAATCATAAATTTATATGGCTGCTGCCGTTTTGTAGAAAAATTGCCCGAATGGTTGTCTAGTTGCCAAATAATTTTTTTTTTACTCAGTTTTTGAGAATACAACAAAACTCCGTAATACCGCAACTAAATTGCCGTTACAAGCAAATAGTGCATGTGAACATCAGTGTGAACCTAGAGATAGAGTAGGCATTGATAGATTTTAAGAAGGGGAGCTACCGCCCACTTTTGAAACCATGGAACTTGACGATAGTCACTTGTCGTCAATAAATTTATTTTGCAATCTAATTTATTTTGCAATCTTATTTTGCAATAAAATTTTGCAATCTTATTTTGCAATCAAATAAATAAATTTATTTGCAATCTAATTGTTGATTGTATATCGATTTGTATAATATACTTTTCCAAAACTAGAAATATCAATAGATCTCTTCTACTCGGCTCCAAAGATTAGTAAAAATGTAGTAAAAATCCCAAAGGGGTATACCTAGATTTGTCGTGCGCAAAATTGCTGAATTTTACTCATAGGTCTGACCCCTTGAGGGTGGTTTCATAGAATTCTCTTGGGGGAGGAGGTAGGTAAAAATGTAATAATGTGCATTTTAGTGTTGTCATTTTTGGAGGGGGAGGGGTCCTTGAGGTAAGTCTCAGGTGGACGTTGAGCTTTGTTTGATTGTTTTGAAGTTAAACTTTAATCTTCTGTTGAGAAGTATTAATGCACAAAGGATGTGTTCTGGTCACGAAGAAAAGATGCATAGGGATTGCTATAGGGATTGCATAGGGATCGCTATAGGGATTGCATAGGGATTGCTATAGGGATTGATAGGGATTGCTATAGGGATTGATAGGGATGCATAGGGATTGCTAATAGGCGGGGTTATCTTGTGTCTGTAGTCTTCTAATGATTGAATTGAATTAGATTCTAATGAATTGAATTAGATTCTAATTAGATTCTAATTGAATTCTAATGATTGAAATGATTGAATTAGAATATCTATTTTACTTTTCGATTTGATGAAATTACAACGAATTGAAGACCTAAATCGAAACTAAAGAGAATTTCGGAAATAAATATGTGCAATTCCCAAGAAAAAGATATATTTCAAACCCTTCTCCTGTATAAACAACAAGGCGTCCTCAGTGCAACTGAAACAGAAAAATGAAAATAGTGGAAAAATAACAACATTGCTGACTGAACAGACAAGACAAAAAGAATAAATAAAAAAAATAATAAAAGAAAACAAGGAACTACTAATAATCGAAAGTAATTGTAGAACGGAGGTAAAAAATTAAATGAAATAGAAGTCGGAACATACAATTGAGCTAGCCCCGTTCAATCAAGTGCTTGTTTAAATGCAAAAAATGAACCTTTACAGGAGCTTCTGAAATACCATTCTACATTGTTTCTCTGATAATATTTTTGCAAAGTAACCTTAAATGCTGGAAAAAAATACTGTTAAATTCGATATGCGAATTTGTCAACTCAAAGAGACAAACGTTAGTTTTAAAATCGACGTTAAACTACCTAGGTGATATCTAATTTCTCAAAAAGACAAATAGGATATTTATCTTATAATAAAGCATTTTATAGAGGATTTTTCTTTTTTAAATTGATTCATTGCCTAAAGAACATTGAATTTTTGAAAATTTCGGAAATCAGGTTTCAAGTGGCTATTTTAAGGTCACAACAATAACGTTTGCTTAGAGCTTATGTTATTTTGGAAACTTCTCTGTGAACGTTAGTTTCAAATTAACCTTAAGCCTTCTAAGCTGTATTAATTTTCTAAAGAGAAAAATAGGGTGTTTTTCTTTTAATAAAACACTTTATATTGAATTAATCTTTTTTTTAATTTATACATTGCCTAAAGGACATTAAACTTTAAACAGTTTCGGGAATCTCGTTTTCAAGACTCTTTTTTAAGGTCAGAATACTAACGTCTACTTAAAGCTTACGCTATTTCTGAACCCTCTCTGTTATAAGCTTTATTGTGTCAAATCAATATTTTTGCTCAGTCTTACCACTTTATTTTCTCAAGAGACGAAGTTAAATGACGTCCATGGAACGTTAACCGTATGATAACCGATTGCTTAAAGCTTGCGGTATTTCGGAAACCTCTCTCTGATAAACATTGTTCTATCATATATAGTTAAGATTGGGGTCCAGTCTTACCATCTTGTTTTCCGGGAAAATGCAATTAAATAACGTTCGCTTTAAGTCTGTGTTATTTTGAAAACCTCGTGATAACTATGGACGTGTCTAGTTAATAGTGTGGCCCAGTCTTACCGCATTGTGATTCAGCCGTCCCGGGAAATGCAGTAAAATAACGTTCGCTTATAGTTTGCGTTATTTTGGAAACCTCTTCAAGGAGGCACAGTTGTGCCTCTATAAAGAGGCGACCCACCACAATGTTAAGCGATTTCAGGTCCTAGAGGTCGCAGAGAGACGGCGGTAATCGCATTTTGTAGCCCAAGCTCAAACTAAGAAACTTGCAAAATTTCATCCTCCTCCGACTTTATCTTCATGGGGTAAACTGGGCCGGAAGTTTGGACCCTCCCACCACAGCCCCCCTTTAACGTTGTCCGATTGGGCTGAAATTTAGAAGTTAAGCTTTCCTAGGGCCCGGGAGCTTATCCTCGAAATTTCAGCTCAATCCGATCACTCCTTCCCTGTTTTCAAAAAACCAAATATAGCCACTTAAAATTCATTTCTTTTTTTTTTCTTAGCCACGCCTACAGGCCACAGTTGGCAACGGATCCGGTTGAATGAGGACTCATTCGAAGCAGAATTCGACCTGTTAGGGCCTTTTGATATTTTCAGACCGAAAAAATTATCCCCCGAATTTACATTTACGAAAAACCTTGTTTTCCTATATTAGCCCATGTTAATTTTTCCCACAACAACCCCCCTTTAACGTTGTCTGATCGGGCTGAAATTTGGAGGATAATCTTTCCTAGGGCCTGGAAGATAATCCACGAAATGTCAGCTCAATCTGATCACTCCTTCCCTGTTTTCCAAAAACCAAATATCAAGTTTTTTGGGAATTTGCTTGCGTCGAAAATAGCTTCCATATACTAAAAAACAATTACTGTTGTGTCTGTATAGTCTAGCGGTTACACTCCAGACTTTCAGGCGGAAAACCCGGGTTCGATTCACCATCAGAGCAATTTTTTTAATACTGAATTCAAAGTTTAAAAAGAAACCCAGTTTCTTTTTTAAATTATTTGAAAAAAATTACGTTTTCTAAAGAGTTAAAGAGGCTGAGTTACAAGGAGCAATAATAAGTAATAAACTGTACAAAAACGTGCAGAAATTATTTGAAAAAAACTACGTTTTCTAAAGAGTTAAAGAGGCTGAGTTACAAGGTCGAACCTTAAAACGTACAGGGATTAGGAGGCACAGTTGGGGGGCTGCCGCCCCCAAACCCCCCGCTTTCGCAGCCTTTAAATAAAAAAAAAGTTTTTTAAACTGAAAGTAAGGAGCGACATTAAATCTTAAAACGAACAGAAATTATTCCGTATATGAAAGAGGCTGTGCCCTCCTCAACGCCTCGCTCTTTACGCTAAAGTTTGACTTTCTCACAACTCTTTTTTTAAACAATAAAAACTTTAGCGTAAAGAGCGAGGCGTTGAGGAGGACACAGCCTCTTTCATATACGGAATAATTTCTGTTCGTTTTAAGATTTAATGTCGCTCCTTACTTTCAGTTTAAAAAACTTTTTTTTTATTTAAAGGCTGCGAAAGCGGGGGGTTTGGGGGGCGGCAGCCCCCCAACTGTGCCTCCTAATCCCTGTACGTTTTAAGGTTCGACCTTGTAACTCAGCCTCTTTAACTCTTTAGAAAACGTAGTTTTTTTCAAATAATTATTATAAGTATCGATGTGTCAAATTAATATTGTTGCCCAGTCTTACCGCCTTGTTTTCCCAGGAGAAGTTAAATCGCAATAGATTTTCTTGAAATAGAATTTTATGGAGACAAATAAAATATGTCTCGTTATTCGTCTTCAGAATAAGCCATTTCGCTTCAAGTCCAATACTAGCCTATTACTGGTTTCTTCGTCAATTTTTTTTTCTAATACTCGTTTTGTTGATCAATTTTATCCGTATAGAGGGATTACGACTTTTTAGAGATCGTGTACACCTGGTGGCGTGGCAAAACTTCCAAAAATGTCGAAACTGTGCTAAGCGTGACAGAAATGATGCCACGCGTCGTTTACAGATGTGGCACACTTGGCTGAACTGCGGTACAAGCATAGCGGAACTCTGTGGCACATTTAGCGAAACTGTGTGACACACGTGGTGTTGCGAGATATACATCACGTAGGGGAAGGTGGGCGACCCTTTGACTCCGTATTAGTATAGGTTTTGACATTTTACCGTTTCTGTTTTTTGTTTCCACCGAAGAAGCCTGTTGTTTGTTCTCGTATAGACGGCATATTTTGTGATTTAAAGGGTGGTACAAGAGTCGAGAATCATAGATAAATTTATTGTAGAAAATCGGCAGATCGAATTCTTTTTATTACATTATATATTATATACTTTACTGCTTATTGTGAATTTTATTTTCTCCGAATTCCAGATCTTCAAATTCTGAGTCTTTTGGATTTTTCTTTATGGGGATATCTAAGTCAATGAGGTTATCTAATTCATTGAGGATACCCACATCAATCTTTGTGCTTTTCTGATTATAGTTATAAACAATAGTCATAGTTATGCTCACTTTTGGCCAAGGACGGCTGAATATTTGTTTTTTTTTTCTTTTTTTTGGTCGAGACTTGTTAAACTTTAAGTATTCTAGTGTGCCACCAATGAGCCAAATATTCAGCCGTCCATGACCAAAAGTGAGCATAACTATAACGGAATGAGAGAATGAGGATTCAGCCATCCCGGGAAATGTAATTAAATAAACTGTAACGCTTAGCAAGAGCGATTTAACCTCTCCTGGGAAACAAGGCGGTAAGACTGGGCAACAATATCAATTTGATATAGCAATATTTATAATAAAGAGGTTTCCAAAATAACGCAAACTTTAAGCGAAAGTTATTTAATTGTATTTCCCGGGACGGCTGAATCCTCATTCTCTCATTCCGTTATAGTTATGCTCACTTTTGGCCAAGGACGGCTGAATATTTGGCTCATTGGTGGCACGCTAGAATACTTAAAGTTTAACAAGTCTCGAATAAAAAAAGAAAAAAGAAAAAAGAAAAAAAAAGAACAAGGACACTGCAAATATATCCATCCTTCTGAATCCTTTTGTATGTTTCCTTTAGTTTCTTATTATTTTGTTTTCAAAACATTAAATATCTGAAGCTTCTTAACATAAAAAAGTCTGATTTTACTGTTTTTTAATAAATAGTAGAAACAATATTATTATTCGTCTCGCCTAAATTAATATAAGCAGGGCTGTCCCTCTTTTTTAAGCTGTCAAAAACAACTAACCCTAAATATCTGGATAACCTGAAAAATGATAAATATTTAAGTCAGGCTACCGAACTAAGTTTCCTTATACAAAAATAATCACATTGTTATGACGTCTTTTACGGATATGTATGTAAGGCAAAGCCTTTTCCCAAAATTCTGAGCACGATATGTTGCGTGATATAAACGTAATTTGAGTGCTTTAACCCTTGCTAGGAAAAATGTCTTATCAGAATTATTTAATTGAAAACTCAATAATTTTTAAAGGCTGAAAAGGTTTGAGAACGAAAGAGGGAAAGAAAGTACTTGTCTTAATTTTTTTAATTATTTGTCAGAAAATATCTGTCATCTTCATAAGTGTACAAAAGAGGTATAAGGTCCTTGAAGCTGCTCATGGGAACCAATGTTTTTGTAAAGTTAAAATAAGAAGTTTAGACAGGGCTCATACTATCACAAATTTTGAGTCCTGTTGCCATTTGTCTGTGGCAGAATAGATCAGATGGTACTCAACTGCCCTTTGTTGGGCAAATTTTCCGAGTAACGCAATATTGAGATAGCTAAGAAATATATACCACTGGTGGATCCAGGGGGCTGGGGAACGCCCCCTAAGATTCTTCTGGTGCCCTCATTACTTGTTTTTTTTCTGTTTTTCACTGTCTTTTGAAATACATTTGTTAATTTGGCCAACTATTGGCGCCCTTGTTACATTGGCCTCCCTCCAAGATTTTGCTGTAGATCCGCCCCTGATACATACCTTTAGGATCAGGGGCGGATCTAGATCCGCCCCTGATAGTTTAGAATTTCATCCTGAAGCTAAATATAACAATCGTTTGCGTCGGAAAAGTGAACATTGCCTCCGCCAACCCTAATGTGCAAATATATGGCATGAGTTGTATATATGCACTGAATTTTCTGTAAATTACTCTATACTTCAAACTGATTTAATGGTTTGTCAAAATAATGGAGAATTTATTATTTATATACGATTCAGGTTTATATGTTTAGTTTAGGGGCGGGGGTAAATTTAATTTCCGGCGCGAATGAATGCTGTATTGGAATTCGGGATGAAATTCTGATTCTAAAGGTATGTCTATTTCTTACCTATCTTAATATTATGGTAATGGGAAATTTATCCTTTTGTGTTCCCTGTGCACCCTCTTTGCCCCACATGGCACTGGGTCAAAATTTCCGAAAAAAAAGAGAGAAAGAGAGAAAGAGAGAGAGAGAGAGAGAGAAAGAGAAAGAGAGAGAGAGAGAGAAAGAGAAAGAGAAAGAGAGAAAGAGAGATGCCGATAGCGGAAATTTTCATCTCAGGATTTCCTGGTTCTCTAAGATATCCTTTATTGTTTGGGCGGCCACACCCCTTTCTAGCCCTAATCCATATTGAATGCGAAAAATTAAACATTATAATGTATTGAGCTAATTAAAATTTCGTGAAGTTCAATGAAAACAATAACAACATCAAAATCAAATATTTCTACCCTATTTAATGTTGTTTTTATGTTGTTTATTTTTTTGCAAGTTGATTCCTTTTATTTTATTTTTTATCTCGTCTCCGGAGGTGTTAAAACGAAATCTTATTCTCTTGTCTACGGAATCCATAGTATGCAATTTTCGATTTCGTTTATCTTTACTGATTTCAAAGAGTGACAATAATGTGCCATTTAATGTTTTAGGTTCTTCCCCACTGGGACTTAGTTGCCATGCTACAATCATCGATTCGTAGGGGTCAGGTCACACTGACTGTTCCTTGGATAATTGAATTCCTGGTGATGGCGGACCCGGTGTCCGTTAAATTCCCTTGGTGCAAAGTCCTACTGAATTCTCTCTTTTCCCTTGCCAGGAGTGATTATGTCAAGTCCTTTAGCAGGTGAGAAAATATATTACTCTACTTTCAATTGAAAAATCTTTTGAAGTTAATTAGAACTCATTAAAATATTCGGACTTACAAAGATAGACAACTTACAAAAGAAACTTTTTAGATTTTGTAGATGCGAAAAGTATTCTGAATAATATACAAAAGGTTAAGTTCCCTAGCTGACAGGGGAGGATCCAGGGGAGGCTGGGGGGCCCTGGCCCCCTAAGATTTTTCTGGCGCCCTCATTCCATATTTTCCTTTCTTTAATTAAACTTGTCAATTTGGTCAATTTTGGGCGCCCTTGTCGCATTGCCCCCAACTCCTTAAGATTTTGCTCTAGATTTGCCTTTGCTGTCTAGGGTAAAATTTAACATTCTAAGGGTTTTTAAGTTTGTTTCGTCGTTGCAGTAAAGAATTTTGCGACTAAAACTACAGTTTTACCGCCTTTTCTCTCGACATAAAACCCAAGTTTGCGATTTCTGATAGTGCGAGTCGGCTTTTGAAATGAAAATTTATAATTTCTTACTAACTCCCGTTTCAGCAAAAACCCAGTCTGAACATATTTTATCTTTAATTTTTTATCTTTACTGCAAAGATTCCTTTGGGTGTGGCTATTGAAATAAGAACTTATAGCGGAAAGTGCAAGCCCTGTTTAAGCAAACCCGAAGTCTGAATATGTGATGATACGGTAGAAAGTGTTGTCTGCACGGGTAAAAAAAATACCGTCATCTGTAGAGCAATTATGTTGTATGAAAAGTCAATGTATGTTTTTTTTGCGTTGAATTCCCCCAAAATTGACTTACTCCAGAGGTGGTTTTAAAGGGACTGAGGGGGGACTTGCCCCGATTGCAGGAATTTTAGGGGCGCAAAATTTCGAATAGTAAATCTAACGGTTATAATCATTTGTAATTTGAGAAATTTTACTTTTATTAAAATAAAGCAGGGGGCGCAGTTGGCAGTACCTATAAGCAAAATGCTCATCAAGATTTTGCCCTGGGCGCAAGGGAGGCCCGAACTGCCACTCACTTACCCTTCTGCTTACCAAACCTTAATAGAATTACTGCAACGTGCTTTAGCATGGATATTCCCTTAATCTTACCGTTTTCTTTCTTGATTTAAGAATATTGGTCTGCTAAGGTTATCTTCTTTTTCAAACAGTTCGTGGTAACAAACTGTAGGTAAGGAGCGTCCCGGCTCAATAGTAACCGAAACTCAACGGAATTGTAATACCAATAGATACGTAAAAAGAATCGGATTTTTATTTTCATTTTAAATATATAAGTTTCATCAAGTTTAGTCTTACCCATCAAAAGTAACGAGCCTGAGGAAATTTGCCTTATTTTCAAAAAAAGGGGGAGGGGGAACCCCCTAAAAGTCATAGAATCTTAATGAAAATCACACCATCAGAATCAGCGTATCAGGTAACCGTATTGCAGACGTTTCAAGCTCCTATCTGCAAAAATGTGGAATTTTGTATTTTTGGCAGAAGAAAGATCACGTTTTGTTTTTTGTTGTTGTTTTATCCCCAGGGGGGATTGTATTGACCCAGTGGTCCTAGAATATCGTGAGAGGCTTATTCGAATGGAAATTAAAAGTTCTAGTGCCCTTTTCAAGTGGCCAAAATATCGGAGGACAACTAGGTCCCCTCCCACGCTCATTTTTTCCCAAAGTCACTGGATCAAAATTTTGAGATAGTCATTTTGTTCAACATAGTCGAAAAATCTAATAACTAAGTTTCTAAGGACAAATTAACCTCCACGGAAAAATCCCTCCACCCCACGGATTTATTCTCTAAATAATTCAGTCCTGGTGAAAATTTACCCTGGAAAATTACCCTTATCTTCTCCACGCGTAACATTGAGTCGGCAATGAGAAAGCAAGGCATAAGAAGAATTTTGTATAGGAATTCTGGCAAATTTCCCCTTTGTAAAATTTCACCTGATAAATTATCCTCTGGAAACTTCCCTCCCCATGGGAAATTATCCACGTGGAAGTTCCACCAGCAGAAATTTTGCCCCCCCCCCGAAAAATGTATGTATACTTTCCAATAACAAATACTATACGTAAGCAATGGGCAAAAAGACCTTTCCCCAGGGACTGTGGGGGTCATGATATCTCCAAAGGAATAGTTATTTGGCCTTTCAACTATACTGAACAAAAAGGATGTCTCAGAATTTTGATCGGACGATTTTGAGAAAGAAAGGGGCGTGGGAGGGGGCTTTGTTGTCCTCCAAGTTTTCGTCACTTAAAAAGAGCACTAGAACCTTTAATTTTCGTTCGAATGAGACCTCTCACGATATTTTAGGACCACTGGGTCGGTACGATCACCCCTGGGAAAAACAAACGAAAAAAATTGGAAAAAACAAATAAACACGCATTCGTGATGTTTCTTCCAAAAAAAAAAAAAAAAAAAAAAAAAAAAAAAAAAAAAAAAAAAAAAAAAAAAATTCCACATGTTTTTCAGATAGGAGCTTGAAACCTCTATAGCAGGGTTCTCTGATACGCTGAATCTGATGGTGGGATTTTCATTAAGATTATATGACTTTTAGGGGGCGTTTCCCTCTTTTTTCGAAAATCATTCAAATTTTCTCAGGCTCGGAACCTTTGATGGGTAAGACTAAACTTATGAAATATTTTATATATTTAAAATCAGCATACAAATCCGATTCTTTTGATATATCTATTGGTAACAAAATTCCGTTTTTTAGGGTTTCGGTTACTATTGAGCCGGATCGCTCCTTACTTACTGTTCGTTACCACGAAACTGTTTGATATGGAGTTTATACAAAGTGAACGCTTATTACCGGTTATTATTTTTAAACTTCTTTTGATTGAGTTGATTCATTTGAAATTTCAGTCATTTATGTACATTATTGCATTGTTATCCACTAAATCTTAGGGAGGGGGAGGAAGGTGTAGGTCAATGGATCATTTGTGTAAAGAGGGAAAGGGTACCTTAAGTCCTCAAAAATGACTTTTTAGACAAACAATTTTCAACTGCCCTTAATTTGGATACATCAGTATGGAGTGGTGCATTATACCCCATTAATATCCCTTCTTTTGAAGGAGTATGCTTGGACTAAGCTTTCTATTTGAATGATGAGGGGTTGATGTGTCTCTTTTCACTGTGGAAAGATTTGCTGAGTGTAAAACGGAGACCAAAATTGATTTGTTTACTTGGACAGAGGAGAGAGGGATTAACTGGCAGTGATACTTGTTTAGAGCAATATTGGTCCTAAGGGCCCCTGTGCCCTTTGAAAATAGAAAATTGTGACCTTCAATTTCAATTTAGTATTTCCCAAGTCCCTCTTTTTTTAAGTAGCCATAAATCGCCGTTATAAACTGCCATTTACGCCATTAACTGCCATTATGCGCCATTTTGTGCTACGGGGCACGATATGGGATTTACCACTTTCCAAGGTCAATCCCACGTGGTTATGCGTTTCGTTCTGTACGCACAATATTGTTCAGTTTATCATTAACAGATAGAACGAATAGAAATTATATTAAAAAAAGTTTTTTTTTCTAAAAAAAAGTTTCTGCTAATTCTGATTACTATTCCTATCATACTACTCATACTAGGAATGTGGATAAGCTAGTATATGAGAAGAGAAATAGGCTACAGTGAGATTTGCTCACATGTTTCGTCACGTGAGTGTAGCCTCTGGAATAGCCTCCCGGGCAGTACTAGGGGCTCTGTATCAGTTTTTTCATTTTCACTTACACAGCGCGATTGGGATGCCTAAGTAAAGAATGATGTTGGTACAATGTATTATTTTTTTTTCCATGCAAGGGCGCTTCGTATCGAAGGAGTTGTCGTAGAAACTTCGAAAAGGGCTCATTTGATTGGAAATTTGAGTGGCTTTTGCCCTTTTTAATAGTCGAAAGTGATTGGAGGGCAACTAACATCCCTCTCACGCCCACCTTTTCCCCAAACACATCCAATCAAAATTTTGAGATAGCCATTTTGTTCAGCGTAGTAGATTTCAGGATAGAAAATATGTTTTTGAGGTCGACACTCCCCCACAGCCCTCGGGCAAGGGTTGTAAGTGATGCCCTGGGGGCATATAAGGTTTTTATAGAAAGTGTTGTCGTAGAAACTTCGAAAAGGGCTCATTCGATTGGAAATTCAAAGGGCTAGTGCCCTTTTTAATAGTCGAAAGTGATTGGAAGGCAACTAACATCCCTCTCACGCCCACCTTTTCCCCAAACACATCCAGTCAAAATTCTAAGATAGCGATTTTGTTCAATGTAGTTAAAAGTTCTGGAAATTAGGCCTTTGAGGATGGCAACCCCCCACAGCACTCAGGGCAAGGGTTGTAAGTTATGCCCTGGGGGCATATAAGGTTTTTATAGAACGTGTTGTCATAGGAACTTCAAAAAGGGCTCATTCGATTGGAAATTGAAAGGGTTAGTGCCCTTTTTAATAGTCGAAAGTTATTGGAAGGCAACTAACACCCCTTCCACGCCCACCATTTCTCCAAACACATCCAATCAAAATTTTGAGATAGCCACTTTGTTCCACGCAGTATAAAGTTCAGGAAATTATACCTTTGAGCAGGTCACTCTCCCCACAGTCTTCAGGCCAAGGGTTATGAGTTATGCCCTGGGGGCTTAGAAGTTTTTTTTATTGAAATCTTTGTCGTAGAAACTTGAAAAAGGGCTCATTCGATTGGAAATTTAAAGGGCTAGTGCCCTTTTTAATAGTCGAAAATGATTGGAGGACAACTAACCCCCCTCTCATACCCACCTTTTCCCCAAACACAGCCCTCAGGGCAAGGATTGTAAGTTACGCCCTGGGGCATATAAGGTTTTTATAGAAAGCGATGTTGTAGAAACTTCAAAAAGGGCTCATTCAATTGGAAATTGAAAGGGTTAGTGCCCTTTTTAATAGTCGAAAGTGGTTGAAGGGCAACTAACCCCCCTGTCACGCCCTTGAAATTTTAATAGTCGAAAGTGAATGGAGAGTAATTAACTCACGCCCACCATTTCCCCAAAAAAATTCAATCAAAGTTTAGAGATATCCATTTTGTTCAACGTAGTTGCAAGTTCTGGAAATTATGTATTTAAGGATAACAAACCCCCCAGATCCCTCAGGGCATAGGTTTTAAGCTATGCCCTTTGGGCATATAAGGTTTTTAGAGATAGAGTTGTCGTAAAAACTTCAAAAGGGGCTCATTCAGTAGGAAATTGAGAGGGCTAGTGCCCTTTTTAATAGTCGAAAGTGATTGGAAGGCAACTAACACCCCTTCCACGCCCACCATTTCCCCAAACACATCCAATCAAAATTTTGAGATAGCCATTTTGTTCAGCGTAGTAGATTTCAGGATAGAAAATATGTTTTTGTGGAGGACACTCCCCCACAGCCCTCAGGGCAAAGGTTGTAAGTGATGCCCTGGGGACATATAAGGTTTTTATAGAAAGTGTTGTCGTAGAAACTTCAAAAAAGGCTCATTCGATTGGAAATTCAAAGGGCTAGTGCCCTTTTTAATAGTCGAAAGTGATTGGAGGGCAACTAACACCCCTCTCACGCCCACCTTTTCCCCAAACACATCCAGTCAAAATTTTAAGATAGCCATTTTGTTCAATGTAGTTAAAAGTTCTGGAAATTAGGCCTTTGAGGATGGCAACCTCCCACAGCACTCAGGGCAAGGGTTGTAAGTTATGCCCTGGGGGCATATAAGGTTTTCATAGAACGCGTTGTCATAGAAGCTTCAAAAAGGGCTCATTTGATTGGAAATTGAAATGGCTAGTGCCCTTTTTAATAGTCGAAAGTGATTGGAAGGCAACTAACACCCCTTCCACGCCCACCATTTCCCCAAACACATCCAATCAAAGTTTAAAGATATCCATTTTGTTCAACGTAGTTGAAAGTTCTGGAAATTATGTATTTAAGGATAACAAACCCCCCAGATCCCTCAGGGCATAGGTTTTAAGCTATGCCCTTTGGGCATATAAGGTTTTTAGAGATAGAGTTGTCGTAAAAACTTCAAAAGGGGCTCATTCAGTAGGAAATTGAGAGGGCTAGTGCCCTTTTTAATAGTTGAAAGTGATTGGAGGGTAAGTAACCCCCCTCTTACGCCCAGTATTCCCCCAAACACATCCAGTCAAAATTTTCAGATAGCCATTTTGTGCAACGTAGTAGAAAGTTCTGGAAATTAGGTCTTTGAACATGACATTCCCCCCCCCCCCAAGCCCTCAGGGCAAGGGTTATAAGATATGCCCCGGGAGCATATAAGGTTTTTTTTTAAAGCGTTGTCGTAGACACTTCAAAAGGGCTCATTTGATTGGAAATTGAAAGGGCTAGTGCTTTTTTTAATAGTTGAAAGTGATTGGCCCCTCTCACACCCACCATTTCACTAAACACATCCAATCAAAAGTTTGAGATAGCCATTTTGTTTAACGTAGTTGAAAGTTCTGGAAATTGGGTCTTAGAGGATGACAATCACCCTAACAGCCCTTAGGGTAAGGGTTCTGATTTGTGGTCTGGGGGCATATAAGGTGTCTATAGAAAGCGTTGTCCTAGAAACTCAAAAAGGGCTCATTCGATGGAAATTGAAAGGCCCAGTACCCTTTTTAATAGTCGAAAGTGATTGGAAGGCTTGACATTTTTATAACATGCACAAATGAATGTGCATTGTCAGTTTAATATACATATACTGATATTTAGTAATCAAAATGTTAATATTATTTGATTTATTTAAGTTATGAAAGTAAAAACATTTACATTTTTTCAGTAAAGTGCAAATTATGTACTGGCCTTGGGAAGGCATAGAGGCATAGATTAAAAATTGTTTAAATTGGGCCAGTACCACTGACTGCACCGCCAGTGCCGCGGGTCAGTACCCAGTGAGTGTACCGGGCCAGTACCACGAGGGTTTTCAAGTTACGGTGCTGTAGATATTCCATTAAATTAAACAAGTCCCTATGTGCGAGTTTCAAAGTGCCAATGACGTCAACTATGATATCTTATTATTTTAAATTGGTTAGGTGGAAATTTACATGTATATCTTAAAAGCTTAGAATAATTGGGAAGCCGCAAATTCTCCATGTGCAGTTATTCAGTTTTTGGTAGTAGCAGGTGCCAGATTTAAAAAAAAGAAACGTGGGCGAAAAATCAACAAAAATAAGCCAAAAACATATAACAAGGAACAGGTTAAGAAGGGATAACTTTCATTTGAAGGTGCAGATGCTTTGGGAATTAGCAGATTGTTAATGTTTGAATTTTTACGAAAATATAACACTGCCATAAAAATCTCATAACTTTGAAACAACCAAAAGAAAAATCTTAGAAAATTGTGGTTTTCAAAAACAAACAGACCTAAGGTTAGGTCCAGGGACCAAAATATTTTTATTCTGATGTCCTTGCTACTTTTAGTAACTAGGTATCATTTACGTAGTTCATATTGTGAAGTGTTATTTTGAGTTTGTGATTTTTTTAGTTTTCGTTTTTTATTTGTTATTTACTCGGGATTTATTTTGTGCTTTTGCGGGCAGAATTAAAATTATTATTATATATTTTGTTGGTAATTGCTAGCTTTGTATTTTTCTATCGTGTTAAAAAAAAAAAAAAAAAAATATTACCGTTTTCAGTTTTACGGAAATTGCTACCCTTTGGTCCCCTATATGTTAAAGCATATACACTGAACGAGTGCATTCATTCTTGAAGCATCTTTATAAAGAGTGTACGTTAAAAGAAATTAACTTTTTTCTATAAAGTGCAAGTTTAATTTCATGGTAAAGAGTAAGAGAAGCATGCCCTCTCTTACTCTCTAAAGAGTAAGAGAGGCATGCCCTCTCGTATAATTATAATTTCTTTTCGTTTTATGGTCTAGGTTTCATATGAATTCTTTTTCAATCAAAAGCTTTTCTAATTGTCTCTTATATGTATTATGACCTAATTAAAGTTATAAAAGTAAAAACATTTAAAGTTTATTTTTTGTCAGTAAAGTGCATATTATGTTCTGGCTTTGAGAAGGCATAGGGGTAGTGAGCCCTACTCATGTTAATTTCTGCTCAATTAATTCATAGTAATTTCTGCATGTTAAGTTGTTTAGCCATAATACCCTTAGTTTTAGCAGCAGTAGTAGTAGTGGTAGTAAAATTAATAGTAGTAGCCTTAGCTTTAGTGTATTAAGGGTATTAAAAGTATTAAGGCACTACTTAGAGCAATGGATCTGTTTTTCTAATTGTTTTCTAATTGCTTAATATTATTAAATTAAGTAATTTATAAATTAATTTATTTAAGATATTTATTGCTTAATATATTAATTACTTAATATACTGTATTAATATTATATGTATTAATTTATATTTAATATTATGTCTTAAATATAAGTAGATAAAAATAAAGTTAAAATTTATTTTATTTTGGTATGGCGGTGAGGCGGTTTCCCCTGCAAAGGGCAGGAGGATAATTTGTAGTTATGCTGGAATAAATGAGAGGTGAGGTTGTTTCTGAGGGTAGGAGCAGTGACCACGCTGCGCATTATGTTTAAAACGTAGTGATTGAGGATCTCGGCGTCCAGAAATGGACTGAGTATTGTTAATAGGTGTAATTTAATTTTTAATTTGATAATAAACCCCATTGAACTTGAACATGACTTGCTCAAGTCAACGGCCTAAATCAAATCTGTCTCCTAAAAATTCAGATACCTTTGGTGTGATTTCTCAAATTTTTTATTCCCGGATGGAAAATTTCTATCACTAAAGGGCTTCAAGAGCTTAATTTCAAGTTATTATTTTCAAACAGTTCGTGGTAACGAACAGTAAGTAAGGAGCAACCCGGCTCAATGGTAACCGAAACTCTAGAAAACGGGTTTTTGATACCAATAGATACATCAAAAGAATCAGATTTCAATGCTGATTTCAACTATATAACTTTCATCAAGTTTAGCAATACCCATCAAAACTTACGCGCCTGAGAAAATTTGGCTGATTTTAAAAAAAAGGGGGAAAGACCCCCTAAAAGCTGTAGAACCTTAATGAAAATCACACCATCATATTCAGCGTATCAGAGAACTCTACTGTAGAGGTTTCAAGCTCCTATCTACAAAAATGTGGAATTTTGCATTTTTTGCCAGAAGAAAGATCACGGATGCGTGTTTATTTTTATTTTTTTTTTCCCAGGGGTGATCGTATCGACCCAGTGGTCCTAGAATATCGTGGGAGGGCTCATTGGAACGTAAATTAAAAGTTCTAGTGCCCTTTTTAAGTGACCAAAAAAAATGGAGGGCAACTAGGCCCCCTCCCACGCTTATTTTTCCCAAAGTCACCCGATCAAAATTTTGAGATAGCCATTTTGTTCAGCATGGTCGAAAATATGATAAATATGTCTTTTAGGATGACTTAATCCCCCAAAGTCCCCAGGGGGAGGGCTAAAAGTTATGAACTTTACCCAATGTTAACATATAGTATTGGTTATTGGGAAGTATACAGAAGTTTTCAGGAGGGTTTTTTTCTGGTAGTGGGAGGGAAGGGTGGGTCGGGGGCTATGTTGGAGGATCTGTCCATGAACGAACTTTTCATGGGGGAAGGGAAATTGCCATGAAGGGGGCGCCGGACTTGCCAGCATTATTTATTGGTTATTGGGAAGTATACAGACATTTTCAGGAAGGATTTTTTTCTGGAGGGGGGGGGGGCTAGAGGAGGGGGTTACTCTGGAGAATCTTTCCGTGGAGGATGTTTCTTTGGGGTAAGGGACATTTCTATGAAGGGGCGCCGGATTTCCAAGCATTATTTAAAAAACGATCAGAAATCAAATAAAAAAAAACAAGTTTTTTCAACTGAAAGTAAGAAGCAACATTAGAACTTAAAACGAACAGAAATTTTAACGTATGTGAGGGGGTTCTCGCCCAAGTCAATACCTCGCTCTTTACGCTACAGTTTTTTTTAGTGCTTTCAAAAGAGCTATCTATTCTAATTAAACGGCCTTTGTGATTCAGGGGTTTTTGAATCAAATTTTTTTTTAACTTTTAACGTAAAGAGCGTGGTATTGACTAAGGGGAGAACCCCTCATATACGTAATAACATATACGTAATAAAAAAAAACAATAAAAAAACAAGCGATACGGCTCAATAGTAATAGAAACTCTTAAAAACGGAATTTTGATTTCAATAAATGTATCAAAAGAATGTGTTTATAGTGCTGATTCTAAATATATAAATTTTATTAAGTTTAGTATTACTCATCAAAGGCTACGAGCCTGAGAAAATTTACCCGATTTTTTAAAGAGGGGGAAAACATCCCCTACAAGTGAAAGAATTTTAATGAAAATCACACTGTCAGATTTAGCGTATCAGAAAACCCTATTACATAGGTTTCAAGCTCATATCTGCTAAAATCTGCAACTTTGTATTTTTTGCCAGAAGAAAAATATACGAATATAGAAGTTAGTTACGTAAGTTAATTTGTAAAGACATCCATTTAGCAAAAGAAAAGTAAAATTTTTATGCAAATTTTGTTTACTTATTCAATGACGGTGAACCAAACTAAAAGCTGCATTAACTAAAAAACGATCAGAAATTAAATAAAAAAAACAAGTTTTTTAAACTGAAAGTAAGGAGCGACATTAAAACTTAAAACGAACAGAAATTATTCCGTATATGAAAGGGGCTGTCCCCTCCTCAACGCCTCGCTCTTTACGTTAAAGTTTGACTCTGTCTCACAACTTTATTTTTTAAAACAATAAAAAACTTTAGCGTAAAGAGCAGGCGTTGAGGAGGGGACAGCCCCTTTCATATACGGAATAATTTCTGTTCGTTTTAAGTTTTAATGTCGCTCCTTACTTTCAGTTTAAAAAACTTGTTTTTTTTTATTTAATTTACTTTTAAAGTTCTCGCCTGTTTTATGTTTTAACGCCACTTTCCTATTCATGTAGATTTTCTATTTTTACTTATTTATTTAATCTACACCAGCAATGAATCTGCTTTTCCAACTGTCTCTATTTTATGTAATACCACCTTAGTCAAATTGGTTCCCAGGAAATTCAGATACCTTTTTAATTCTAAATACGGTATAACTTCTGAGAATTGTTATTTCAGGGGGAAGTTTTCTATCCCTGGAGGGTTTCAAGGACTTTAGTTCAAGATTTTAGTTCTCTTGAAAGTTCCCGTTTAAACATTGTTCTTAGCTTATCTAATATCAACGAAGTCAACAAACTTTTAATATTTTGATTGTTTTCCTTTCAACAAACCTTGTTTTCCCGAGCTAAAACTTAGCGAAATATCTACAATGAATTTTATGCAGCAAAAGTATTCAGCTAAATATTTGTTTACCGAAATATAGCAAAAATTAGAAAATATTTCTTCATGGTAGAAATGTCTAAATACGTGTATAAGAAGGGTTGTTTTCCCGAGGTAAAACTTAGCGAAATATCTACAATGAAGTTTATGCAGCAAAAAAAATTCAGCTAAATATTAGTTCACCGAAATACAGCAAAAATTAGAAAATTACAAAATTAGAAAAATTAGAATATTTCTCCATGCAGGAAGGGCCTAAATACAGTATAATAAGTGTATAATAAGAAGGGTTGTAGCGTGTTTACAGATTAGTGTGAACTTGGGTCTGCTAGCTTGTTATATAAGCCTTTCAAGGGAGGATCTGACCATGTTAATTTTTGTTAAATTTTCTATTTTTAATTTTTTTCCTTATAGCACTTGATTAGCTCCTAACTTCTTTTTTATTCTAATAAAGTATTCCTTAAAAGTAAGTTTTATCACCAATCAAACGACAAAAACATTTTGTGTTCTACTTGTACTTTTCTGATTTTTATACTTTTGAGCACTTGGCTGACTCCTAACTTTGCGCAGTCACAAAAAAATTATCCCTAAAAGTACTTTCTGCTACGACAAAACCACAATGAGTTTTTTTTCCATCAACCCGCTTTTTGTTGAAAGCTAAATATAAGTCCAGACCAAAACGAAGTTCAGAACATTCTCCATAATCAAGCTAACATTGAAAATCCTGGACATTGCCTCTACCAGATGACTAGTAAATTAAAACTAATACTAACAATGAATCTGCTCTTAAATTTACTCCTCTGTTTGCTCCGTGGACTCGGCGACGTTGGACTCTGAACGTTCCATCATTGACTCGAACTGTCGTAAGGTAAATTCCCGAACATGTACCTTTTATTTTTCCTTTTTGTCAAGGTCTACTGCAGTCTATGGAAGTTTTAAAGTTTTGAACAGGTCGTCGCCAATTTGATCAATTCACCTATTATAGAGGTTCTCAACCCGTATTATGCTTACCCTCAGGATGTTCACTGTAAAGGGATGAGAAAAACAAATTGATTATGGCCGACACTAGGGCCTAAACATGTATACAGGGAAGGAATTCGGGATCGCTCCTGTCGAAGCTCAAAATGTTTTATATGTTTGCACAACATGCGAATTCCAGATCGTAAAGCTGCGTTTTTTTCTATTTTAGGAATCCCAATGGAACCATATTAATGCGACTCCTCGTTGGCTGGCTCCTGGACCAGCCAAATATAGAACTTCCGGTTCAGATTGTTCTACCTGAAAAAGCTATGTCTTCAACAGCTTTGGATTATCTTCCATATGTAACAGAAGAAGTTTTGGAAATCTGTTGTCCGTTTCTGGCGCCTGCCAGTAGCAGTTTAGGCCATTTTATCGCAGGTCTAAGAAGTGTGGCACCTACTCAGATATTTAGAAAAATAACCCCCGTTGCTGCTCAAGAGGCACGACCAGTCAAATCTGAAGCAGTTCTGAGTGTAAGTTGCATTTTTACAAAATTTTCATTAGGCTATTACCATTATTAACGAAAAAGATAGCCAATGATGTAACTTAAGAAATCCTATAAAGGGATAAATAGAATTTTGAATTTTCCCTATCCTGAGAAAAAGTGATTTAGTCATTTCAGGTATTGTAAGTTTCTTTTTTTCATTCCTCCTTGGACACGTAACCGGGATCAAATTAATAAATATAATGTGCCTGACATAACATCAAAGTTGGAAAAGCTACACAGGAAGCTGTCAGCTTCCTGCTGACAGAGGCTACTGCTCTTGATCAAGATCAAGATCAGTCGATCAAGAGCCTACTGCTCTTGATCGACATTCTCCTTATAATCGTCTTGTTAATTTTTTTATAGTTAATATTTTCGTTTTTTGTATGTTTTTTTTTGTGTGTATACTAATTTCTTTTTATTCCACATTCTAATACTTATTGTAGTGTGTTTTGTGAGTAATAAATAGATTATTATTATTGCGTTTAAGAAATGAAACGCAAAATGCCTTTCATCAAAATCAAACAAGTTTTGAACAACTATTTTTAAACGTACTCGAGTAAAAAGTTGCCATTACTTGAAAGCTCTAGTAAACTTTCTGAACTGTCAAACTTGCTTGTAAATCTCAACTGCCTGTAACTTTTGATGAAAGTATTTAGAGAAGTTATTAAAATAAGAAATATCATATAAGTAATTAATTAATTAAATAAGAAAAATAAAAATACGTCATTTTTTATGCAGAATCTAACAAACAGCTTAGTATTTTAAATTTTAACGACACGAAACGTAATAAGTTCTTTGAAGGGGGCATCAACAACCCTTATGAAACTTGCTTTTTTTTTCAAACAGTAGCCTACCTATAAAAGTTCTTAAAAAAAATTCCTTTAAATCCATCCTTTTTTTAACCACTAAGCACAGGCCAAGAGTGAATACAGAATTAATGTTTAGGAGGGGCACCCGAAAAACATGGGCTCCCCCAATTGGTATTATTTGCCCCTTCACCCTTGTAATTAATGCAACTTTCAACATTCTGAGTGGTGCTTGTACCCCTAAAACCACCCACGTGGAGTTGCCCATATCACCAAATTTCATGCTTATCTAAGCGATATCCTTATGAATCATGTTTATTTTCATAAAAGATACCAATAGACAATTTGTCAAATTTTTTTTTTTTAGATATTAAGCTCAGGCCTATGAAAGCAAATGTAGTTTAACCTAGAATTCTTTTCACTGTTTTTTTCTGTGTTTACTTTGAATGGAGCATAAAAAAACGGAAAAAATACAGTCTGAACTTCCCCCCTCCCCCCAGTGTGGAAAGGGTATCTGAGCGCCACTAATTACATATAATTAAATTTCCCCCTGGAATTGAATAAAGTTCACGAAGTTTCTTAGCTATTTACCATTGTCGCTGGATGTGTCTGGCCAGGTAACTTTATGTGGTAAGCTAGTTCAGCAAGTTGATCATCTCTGATTCCCAGGGGTGGATCCAGGACTTTTTTTTTAGGGAGGGGGGTGCAAAACAGGTTGATCCGATAAACTTGCGTTAGGAGCAAGTGTAATTAACGCAAACTTGCGTCAATTAAGTAAATTACACTACTTTAGACGACGTTAGGGGGGAACGCCCACTCGCCCCCTGGATCTGCCACTGCCGCTACCTTCGTTTTTATCTTGATCGCCATCTGGCATGGAAGTGTCACAGTGACGCAATTTCATCAAAAAATGCCCGTGGGGTAGGAATACTTTTAACTTTTAACGTCTGCAGCACTTTGTCCCTCAAAGAATACTTTTAACTATATATTATTCGTTGGTTTATCCATATATCCCCTTCGGTTGCCTCCTATGGAGCAGTAACTTCTTATGCAACTATAGAAGAGTGCAAGTTCTACAAAATAAAGCTGTTAGAACAATCGGTAGGTATGTCCAGGATGTACATGACAAATGTGCTTGTTTTAGGTCCCTGAAGCTCCTTAATGTAGGTCAGGTAAGAGATTACCAAGCTGCAGTATTTGTGTTATCAGTGTAAGAATGGTTTAACCCCTGATGTTTTTAAGAATTTTTACCAAAATAATAGTGACCTGCATAATTATGGAACTCAGCAAAGTGATAATATAGTTGTTGATTTGCGTTGTGGTACCAGGTCTTCATTTTCAATGAAACACCTGGGTCCATCAGTATGGAATGAGGTACCATTGAGCATTAGAGCGGCGGAACACGTACCTCAATTTTTAAAGAATTTAAAAGATTATTTTTTGGGGGGAATTTGTTAAATTTATTATGGCTGGTATGTTGGGTAGGGGAGAAAGAGGAGCTGGAGAGGTAAGGGTGGTCTGGAAAGGTAAGGGTGGGTAGGGATTAGGGGCTAAGGTAAGGTTGGAAGGGTAAGGTGGGGGAGGGGAGAGGGAGTTGAGTATTAAGAGTGATGGTGAATAGATTTGTTATTATTATTTTTCTTTTATATTTTATTTATCTTTTATTATTTTTAATTCAGTTATTTATTTATTTATCTATTTTTTTCATATATATATATATATATATATATATATATATATATATATATATATATATATATATATATATATATATATATATATATATATATATATATATATATATATATATATATATATATATATATATATATATATATATATATATATATATATATATATATATATATATATAATATATATATATATATATATATATATATATATATATATATATATATATATATATATATATATATATATATATATATAATATATATATATATATATATATATATATATATATATATATATATATATATATATAGGTTATAGTTTATCTATTTTTGGTTTATTTATAATAGTTTTATGCAAATAGTTGAGTTAATAGGTAAGTAGTTACGTGGACTTTCGCCTGATCGCAAACCTTCATAGGTTTTCTCCAGCGCGAAAGTGTTGTTTAATTTATTTATTTGTTTGTGAATGCGGATTAATAAACTTATGAACTTTTGTCAAGATAGAATAAGCAGCTTGTATAGATAAGATTTATTTAACACAAAATTTCACACAAAATAAACAAACACAAATAGTTCAATAAAGCCAACAGTGAGCTGAGCTCGAAAAGAAGGCTATCTATTCAAATCTACCAAAAATTAAGATATATAGTCTTCTTTTAGTGATTTGCTCAGCTAAGCAGTAGTAAATACATCATTGCCGCGCAACCAGTCTACTGCAGAGGTTTTCCTTTGGCTAATTTATTGCCTTATTTTTCAGAGTTTTTAAAGCATCCATAGAAAGGCATTAGTTGATGCGTTTGGCATTCCATTATTTGGAGGAACTAATGATATATTTACCCTTAAGTTCTAAATCATCATGAAACGACTAAATCACGTTTAGTACGGTCACGAAATACCCAAAGACATTTTTGTTTTATCGGTTCTTGGGAACTAAGAAAATGTTTGTTGGATATCAAGAAAATATATTATGCTAGGGCGTTTTCCCTAACATTGATCTGCTTCAGTTATGGTCAAACTTGACCATATGGTAAAACCTGACCAAAGTTTACTAGTTATGGTCAAACTCGAACTTCAGTTATGGTCAAGGTCAGGGTTTTGCCTCAGTTCTGGTCAAGCTTGATATTTGGAAACTCTTTTGATTTGTTACAGTTTTCATTTTTGATTGAATGGATTTACTCAAATATGTTGTTACGTCAAAATATGGGTCAGGTAGTAGTCTTCATCTTCCCCTTTTATCATCAGCGAACTAGTTTTGGAGAATCCAAGTTTAGAAGACTGATCTTAAGCCTTCTTTTTTCAAATAATGTCGCTTACTACAGCTAGCTTCACTACGTTGATATCCAGCTTCATTTTTGTTCTGTCCTGCGTTCAGTGCAGCTTAGTGCGTTCAATGCAATTCATTTCCATTACTAACAGCCAATTAAAAACATTCTCTCTACAAACAGAATGTTTCTCATTGGCTGTCGGTGACGAAAATAACCCTAATCAATCAAATAAACTATGTTGAACGCAGGGCCAGTTGGGTAAATTCAGCACGACCGGCAGACAAATAACCAATGGAATTCGACACAATTGTCTGGGTTTGGCTTTCTATTTCAGTTGCGTTGGGACGACGTACATTAGAAAAATTTCTCTATGTTGTCGACATTGGTCATCTGTCAACACCCGTTGTGAAACTCCAAAAGGGGATAAAGTGTCTCAGCTAAGTGAAAAAACTTTGTACGATGCCGATTAACGCCGAGAAAAACAAAATAATGGTGATATACTTTCAAGATAAGCAACTCATCTCTCCACAACCATTGATGACCATCTAGTTCAAAAGGCAACCAGTTTATCTACCATGGTACTCTTCTCAGAACTGATGGTTGGCACAACGCTAAGACCAGGCACCGCAGCGCTTAGCTATCATCTGGAAAATATAGCTCTCACCTGGAAAAACTGTCTTAAATCTATGACTTTGGAAGTAATTTTTCCGGAATCAATTAATTCCTCGGGAGGGAGGGTCTTGAAGAAACTGCAAAAAAAGTACATTTTTGTCAAAATTTTTTGAATTTCCCTTGGGGGATTCTCAGAACCAATATTAGGAGAATTTTAACTCCCCATTTCCTGTACTCTGATATATCTGTCAACATTTTAAGCCTTCATCTTATAACTACCAAGTAGGCTGTCACGGAAAGCTTTCACAGAAGCTTTTCTGTCATTTTCTGATAGAAATTCTTCCGTTATTATAAATTATTTTCGTTATTTTATTGTAACAGGATCTGTCAAGTAAAAATACTAAGAGAAAATGACAAGAAAAAGAACATAAGTGGGCAGGGTGCTGATTGACCCGAAAGTAAATACATTCTGTAACGGATCTATGATGGCTTAATTGTCCCTTTTGAAGAAAACTGTTTCCAACCAGCATAATTAGATGTCAAAGAGTTCCCTGGAAACATGGTCATGTTTATCATGATCATTATAGATCAAATGACAAGGTAGACTTGATTTTACGACATACACGAGTTAAGCACAAGTCTCTTATATATAAAGACATAATCTATCCCCAAAGAGTTTGATTAATCTGTTTTCCTGTTGTTCTCTTATATCTCTCGCTTTTTCCTTTTTTTTTATCACTCATTTCTTGAAGGTTAGACTAAAAGAGCTTGAGAAATTGATCGGAGTGGAAACTCAAGTTGGCGTGTAAGAAAAATAATTACCAAAATCCACAAGTTATCAATTTTTTATTTTTTATTTACTCTTTACCTGTTAAAGAAGTCGACAGAAAAGTTGTTAATTTTTGCTCTTTTGATATTGGAATGTTTATTTTTTGCCAATTTAATTTGTATTGGTCGTAGCAACTGGTAACAAAGTTGCTGACTGAGGAGAAGGGAGGCTATTTTGTAACTGATCATTTTGTAACTTATGTTTTGTAACTGATCTATGATGGCTCAATGGCTATTTTGAAGAAGAAAACTTTTGTACACCCAACGAAATTAGACGTCAAAGAGTTACCTCAAAGCGTAAAGATCAAACAACAAGATGGATTGATTTTTACGACCCACGGGAGTTAGTCTCAAGTCACTTAAAGATACAGTACCAGGGGACCAAGCTTCGCTCGGTAAAGCGAGCGTATTCTCACCCAACAATTGAAAATCCCCAAACCCCGCCGAAGATTCACCCAGTGGAAATTAAATCCCCCCCCCCCCCACTCCCTGATTCACACAAGAAAATTGTTTAATTTTCCTAGATTTAGTTGTATTGACCATTCATTGAATTTTTTAGTAAATTCGTGAATTGGTGCCCGCGAAGTGTACAAAGGAAAAACAATACCTTACCAAAAATCCAGTCGAAAATGACAATATTTTTAGTTGCATATTTTGCTAAGATCAGTCTCTAAGTTCAACTTATCTGTTCTATTAACCTTTGATGTTCAGTTGATCTGCAAGAGGGCTAGTTAATTAAACAATCGTTACATACGAATTGAATACAAATAGGAGATCAAATACAATGCAGCATTAACCCGGGTCGGGATGCCTAAGAATAGTTATGACTTGATTGGTGTTCACTTATCCTTGTCCAACTGTCAAACTCCACTTTGAATTTTTTTTTTTTCCGGTTGTTGGGTCTCAAATTTCAGTCTGCAGAAAATTAAAAAAAAAACAACTTTAAGGGTAACGGGGGTGGGGAATGGTGAATTTTCCCAAAATCTTGACCTATTTGGATTGTTATTTCACACCTGCAAATATTAGATTACTCCCAAAGTTTAACAGGCCTGTTCTCTCAACGTGCAAGGTTCAGTTGACTCACAAGACGGCTAATTAATTAAACAATCACTGCATACAGATTGAATACAAATAGGAGATCAAATACAATGTAAAATTAACCTGGGTTGGTAGGTTTAAAACTAGTAATGACATGATCGTTATCAACTCTAATGGGTCTCTAATTTCAGTTAGAGGAGAATTTAAGAAATATATATTATGAGGCTGGAAGGGGGAAATTTTACTAAAGTCTTGACCATTCAGGGTCCATCACCAAATACATAATGTTTTGTGAGCTTTCCATGCGTTTCCAACTCTACAAAATACAAACGTGAAATAGGACAACAATGTTCGTTTTCGTTCACGAATTTTCTGTTGTTATCAAACAGGCACTACTGAAAAAAAAATAGAATTTCGTCTGCTACATAAAATTTCAAGAAATATCCGAGGGGGCTCACACTTTGCGCCATATGGTGTACTGCTCCGAAAGCCACGTATTCAACATAATTTCGCCACGCAAGTGACTGCTACACTTTGCAAAGTTTGGCACACTTCCGCCACGCTAGGCACGCGCCACCTGGTGTACGTGATTTCTGAAAGTTGGAAAACGGCAGACTACTGTCCTATTTTTCAAACAGTTCGTGGTAACGAACTGTAAGTAAGGAACGAACCGGCTAAATAGTAACCGAAACTCTAAAAAGCGGAATTTTGATACCATTAGATGCGTCAAAAGAATCGAATTTTATGCGGATTTCAAGTATATAAGTTTCATCAAGTTTAGTCTCACCCATCAGAAGTTACGAGCCTGAGAATATTTGCCATATTTTCGAAATAGGGGAAACACCGCCTAAAAGTAGTAAAATCTTAATGAAATTTTCAGCGTCAGATTTAGCGTATCAGAGTACCCTATTATAGAGGTTTCAAGCTCTGGTCTGCAGAAATGTGGAATTTTGTACTTTTTGCCAGAAAAAAGATCACGGATGCGCGTTTATTTTTTTTGTTCTTCCTAGGGGTGATCGTATCGACCCAGTGGTACTAGAATATCGCAAAAGGGCTCATTCAAACGGAAATTAAAAGTTCTAATGCCTCTTTTAAGTGACCAAAGATTGGAGGGCAACTAGGCCCCCTCCCACGCTCATTTTTCCCCAAGTCACCCGATCAAAATTTTGAGATAGCGATTTTGTTCAGCATAGTCGAAAAATCTAATAACTATGTCTTTAGGTGTAAAATGACCCCCCACAGTCCTCGGGGGAAGGGCTGCAAGTTGTGAACTTTGCCCATTGTTTACATATATTATTTGTTATTGGGAAGTATGCAGCCATTTTTTTGGGCAGGGGGGGGGTTGCTTAGGGTGGATTTCTATGGGGAGAATTTTCCTTGGAGAGGGAAATTTCTGGGGAGTGAATATTCCAGGGGAAATGTTACACTGGGGGGGGGGTGGGGGTGACAGAATTACTATAAGAAATTCTTTTCAATTGTCTTACATTCTCTTTGCCAAATTTTTTATGTGAAGATGTTCCGGGGGAATTATCCAGGGGCTTTTTTCCGCATGTTTTGTTTTCTGGGAAATAATTTCCACGGAAGGGTGCATTTTGGAGTGATCGAGAAACCGATTAGAGATTAAAGTCTTATTTAAATGAAAGAATTGTAAGGAGAATTTTTCAGAGTGAATCGTCCACAAGCAGTTTTACAGGGAGGGGGGATTCTCAGCGAGGATGGAACTGTCCGGAGGGAATTTGACGGGGGGGGATGCACTTTACATCGGATGAAATTTCCATGGAGGAATTTTCCGTGAGGGGGAGGGGTATATTTTATAGAGGGTGAGCCAGATTTACGGACAATATTTGAAAAACGAACAGAAATTATGCCATATATGAAGGGTTGCCCCCTCCTCAATACCTTACTCTTTACGCTAAAGTTTGACTGTTTACTAAAGTTGAAACACGGGGGCCGTTTAATTAGAATAGGAAGCTTTTTTAAAAGTGCTAACAGCTTTATCGTAAAGAGCAAAGTATTGAGGAGGGGGTAACCCTTCAAATCTGGAATAAATCTGCCAAAATTAATATGCAAATTTAGTTTTAATTTTTCATGTACGGTGAGTCAAATTCGAACTTGCTTTAGTTGAAAAATGTTCTGAAATTAAATTAAAAAAAAGTTTTTTTTCAAGTGAAAGTAAGGAGCGACACTAAAACTTAAAACGAACAGAAATTATTCCGTATATGAAATAGGCTGTCCCCTCCTGAACGCCTCGCTCTTTACGCTAGAGTTTGATTTTTTGTCACAACTCTACTTTTTAAAACAATAAAAAGTTTAGCGTAAAGAGAGAGGCGTTGAGGAGGGGACATCCCCTTTCACATACGAAAGTTTTAATGTCGCTTCTTACTTACAGTTCGAAACTTGTTTTTCTTAAATTTAATTTCAGTTAAAAGCTGCTTGATTCCATAGTTTATTTTTCATAAGCCAATTATACTACTCCTTAAGTTTATATCAGAAAGAGAGGCATTATTTTTACCCCCTTTTGTATTTTTTGTCAAATTGTACCCAGTAAAAAACCTGCAAAATTTGATTAGTTCTTCTGTATTAAATTTTGATCAAGTGAAAAGAATGAAATTTGTGTTTCTCTTTGGGAGCACTATAATAATAATACGGCTATTAATTCAAAGATATGACAGATGCGTAAAAATGCATAACGCCATCTATTCCGGATCAGTTGCCAGCCTTTATGTATTTTTTTTTTTTTATATTTTAATCTGGACTTGTCAAATGCGTTTTAAAAGAAAGACTTTCAAGAGAGCGAGTTTGACAACTTTAGTTGATAAAAGTGTTTTTCCTCCTTTTGTTTATCACCTCAGATTGGTATTGCCACTGATGGGGTATATCCTGCTGCCAGGTTCTCTGAGGGCGCATTCCAGGTTCGACAAAAAGTAAATTATATTTAATGAAAAATTTTTAATAAAAAATACGTCCTTTCGTTCCAGGTGAGAGTGAATTAACTGCTGGAGTGATCAACAATTAATATTATACTAGATATTGTAATAAGTTTCTTTACGAATACGGTTAACCCAGTATCTTAGTGTATTGACTTTTGCGCGATCCTCATCTAACTGAAAAAAATGGAGTCAAATGACCAATCTAATGAGACTTAATGAGTAATAATGCATCAATACTCATATTTTTTACATTTTAATCATTACTCATTAAAATTATTCATAATTTAATAATTATTATAATGTATAATAAGGCATTAGTTACTAAATAGCTACATGTTAGCTGTTAACTCGCATTAAATTTGAAGAAAATTTGGATTAAATTTTAATTTCCGCCCGGAATGCATCCTAAGTGAACTTTTTGTTTATTGTTAGATATTCAGGACTATCCATCAACTACTGAATATATCATAAAGTCGAAACATTCCAAATAAGCCAACTAATCGTCAATCAAACATATGATCTTGTCTCTTTGTGCATATCCTTATGCCCTGAGGAAGGGGATCCTTCCCTTATTAAAACCTCAAGGAAAATCGATTTTAAGACCCCCAGGAAAATAAAAAAAAATATAACGCTATCACGAACGTTTTCCTGATTTAGCATCCCGAACTTATAATTCCGAGATTGAATTAATTCCAGCGGGTTTGTAATTAGGTGATAGCCAATTTGTGTTTTATTGAATGTTTAGGATGCTTGTCAGATTATTATGTGGATCTTCAAACTCCTCACAATCTCGGATTTGCATTTTTCTTTTCAAAATATTTTTTTCTTCACCTTCTGAACAATATTGTTTCTATACTGTTCCGAACTCATGAAACTGAGGTTACACTAGGGCCAGCGAGCTTAACAGTAGGTAGTAACCGATTTCTATGGACTATAAACGGCTGCAAGAGTGTCATAAAGTTCTTTTTATGGGCCATATAAATGTCCTACTTGTTTTTCAGAAGTTAGTGCAGCTTAAAAAGAAAACTTTTCAGAACAGTAAAAAAACACTTTGGAACTTACAATTTTTTATCTATACTACCTGGTTGATGTTGCCATGATTCCATATTATTTAATTCACTTTGCAATACTTATTATTTTCATCATTTAGTGGTAAAGGTGTTCGTTCTATAAAAGCTGCTTAAGTCAATAAGTTACTCAAATAAGTAGTTGTTTAGATAAATAGTGACTGCCTAATGCAGTTAAAGTTATGCTACGTTTTGTTAGAGGTACTAAGGACAGTGAAAATAGAACCCGATTTTTAAATCGGCTAAGCGGGAACTTACACCCATATTAAGCGGGAACTTGTATATATGCGAAAGGTTTTTCTGTGTTTACTTGCAGTGTTGACATCTCTGCCGCTTTTGATAGTATTTTGCGCTCTCAAGCGTTGTTATCACTTCTGGATTGCGGAGTTGATCCTTACATAGTGTCTATTCTACAGTTTTGGTACAGTAATACAGTTATCCGTATTGTGGTAGGAAGACATAAGCAAAATAATTGTCTGATTCTTTGGGAAGGTGTACCTCTGGTTAAAGGTTTAAGACAGGGTTCTTGTTTAAGCCCAGCAGTATTCAATTGCGCCACATATACTGCCACTAGAGAGTTAAAGGGAACCTTCAACCTTGATGGGCTAGATATCAGTTATTTGTCATATGCTGATGATTTACTACTTAGCTTTTCTATTTCCGGGCTACGGGATAACCTTGCTGAGATTGTTGAACTGACATTGTTGAAGTTTATTGGCCTTGCTGTAAATGTATCTGAATCAGAGTTCTACATATTTAATAGGCCTGCAAAGTATGGTTTTTCTACTCCGCTAGATATCGAAGGTATTGTTATTTATGAATCGGATCTTTTGCGGTATCTAGGCATTGATTATGGTCCTACAACTAGATCCACTGTCGGGCTTATTAATGATAATGTGTCTCGGTCTCTTACAAAATGTTATGGAAATGTAGTATGCTTGAGAAATAGTGTTAATAAATCGACTCTTGCTAAAATATTCAAGGCAGTAGTTACGCCTTCTATTCTATATATATCCCCACTTTGGGAGCTACTAAAAGTTACGCAAAAACGACAGCTGCGTGCCTATTATTATAACTTGGCAAAAATTTTTTTTACGTTTGCCCTTGTGTTTTTCAATAGTTCATCAAATATATTCATCTCATCGGAAGGCTTTTGAAGGTTGCAAAAATATTGAAGTGAGAAACCTGTGGAAGCATCAATAATCTACGATAAAGTACCAAC
>CM051263.1:17950415-17960415 GCA_027921565.1 Artemia sinica | reverse complement strand
CTTCATACAGCAGCACGGTGCTGACTCACGCATTGTAAATGCGCATTTTGGTAAAGGGGCTAATGTTTGGCTTTCGCCAGATGCTGCTAAGCCTCCCAACAAGTGCTGACGTTTTGGATATTCGAGATGTAAGCTCTTTTGTGATCAAGCCATCCTTCGACAGAATAGATCCCAGGTAAGTGAAGTCTTCAACCACATCTACTCGGATGCTTCCGATGTTGACTTCCTTTACTGTAGAACGGGGCGTGGGGGGCTCAAGGAGCATAACTTTGGTTTTCTGCCAGTTGATCTTCAGTCCAACTTTCGAGGCTTCTTCTGAGAGCACCTGGAGAGCTTTGGTGATCTTTTTGACGGTGTTCGCAACTAGCGCTATGTCGTCGGCGAAGTCGGCATCATAGAGTAGCCGGTCTCCGAACTGAAGACCAAACTGAAGGTGATTCGTAGTGCTGGTCATAATACGGTCTGTGATGCAGTTAAAAAGCTCGGGAGCGGCGGAGCAACCTTGCCGGACGACAGTTTTCATCGAGAATTTGGGACTGCGTCTTCCATTGACTTGCACGCAGCTTTCCGTATCCTCATACAGCTTTTCAAAAAGTGAGCAATATTTCTTGGGTAGACCCGTAGTTCTTAGTATCAGCCAAAGTGAACGGCGATCAGCAGAATCGAAGGCAGCTTTAAAGTCCACGAATGCGATGTACGCTTTTTGGTGGAACTCTCGTGTCTTCTCGATCAACTGGCGCATAGTGAAAATTCGCTCCGTCGTCGACCTGCTGGGCATGAATCCGACTTGCTGGACTCTTGGCTTTCTACGCAAAATAGTTGGAACACCTGTCCAGGAGTGACATGGCGAAGAGTTTACCAGGAACGAAGAGCAGCGTGATCCCACGATAGTTGGAGCAGATTTGACGGCTGCCCTTACGTTTCCAGAGCGGCAGTATTATACCAGCACGCCAGTCATTCGGTATGCTTTTCGTCGTCCATACAGCTGAGAAGCTGGAGCCACAGAATCATCGCTGCACCCCCGTACTTGAGGATTTTCTGCAGAAATACCACAGATGCCGGGGGCTCGATTATTATTTAACCGTTTTAAAGCATTTTGTATCTCAGAGGTGGTAAACGGTTGCGATAAGAGTTCTGAAGTAGCCTCGGGTGTGGCCATGGCTGCTTGAATCAGATCCGGGTCGGGATGAGCAACTGCCTTGGCATTCAGAAGCGTTGACACGTGACTGCTCCAGGCTGAGAGTTGGCCTGCATCGTCATCCAGCATGCTTCCATCAGCAGAGAAAACACGGCTCACGGAGGAAGTCTTCCCTTCCGTCAGCTCGCGGACGTGTTTTTACAGGGAGCAGGTGTCTCCTTTCCTTGAAGCATCTTCAAGATCGCTGGCTTTCATGTCAACAAAGGTCTTCCTATGTATTATTTATTTATTTTTTTTGGTTTTAGACAAAGGGCTAGTGCCCTTTTTAATAGTCGAAAGTGATTGGAGGGCAACTAATCCATCCTCCCACACCCACATTTCCCCAAACACATCCAATCAAGATTTTGAGATAGTCATTTTATTCAACGTAATTGACAGGTCCGGAAATTATCTCTTAGAAGATGATAACCCCCTCCCCACAGCCCTCAGGGATAGGGCTGTAAGTTATGCCCTGAGTGCATATAAGTTATATATATAGAAAGGGTGATCGTATAAACTTCGGAGGGGGCTCGTTAGGTTGGTAGTCAGAAGTTCTAGTGCCCTTATTAAAATTCAGAGGGATCGGAGGGTGGATACCCCCCCACACCTCATACTTTCCCGAAATGCATCTGATAGAAATTTCGAGATGGCCATTTGTTGTCGTAGAAACTTCGAAAAGAGCTCATTCGGTTGGAAATTGAAAGAACTAGTGCCGTTTTTAATAGTCGAAAGTGATTGGAGGGCAACTAACCCCCTGACGCCCACCATTTCCCCAAATATATCCAATCAAAATTTTGAGATAGCCATTTTGTTCAACGTAATTGAAAGGCCCAGAAATTCTGTCTTTGAGGATGACCCCCCCCCAGAGCCCTCACGGCAAGGGTTGTAAGTTTTGCCCTTGGGGCTTATAAGGTTTATATAGAAAGGGTGATCGTATAAACTTCGGAGGGGCTCATTGGACTGGTAATCAAAAGTTCTAGTGTTCTTTTTAAGATTCAAAGTGATCGAAAGGTGGATACCCCCCCCCCCAATCTCGCATTTTCCCGAAATGCATCTGAAACAAATTTTGAGATGGCCATTTGTTGTCGTAGAAACTTCATAAAAGACTAATTTACTTGGAAATTGCAAGGGCTAGTAACCTTTTTAGTGGTCAAAAGTGATTGGAGGGCAACAAGTTTCCCCCCAGACCAATCAATTCCCAAAACACAACAAATCAAAATTTTGAGATAGCCATTTTGTTCAGCGTAGTTAAAAGGTCTGAAAATTATGTCTTTGACACCCCCATACTTTCTCAAGACCAGAACATAATTTGCACTTTACTGAAAAAAATGGCTTTGGATTGTCAGTTTAGTATACATATACTGATATTTATTCCTTAAATTTTAAATAATTTCTTTATTTTTTACAGTTAAAAAAGTTAAAACATTTTAAACGTAATTAAGGGTCAACTTTTAAGAGTCAAAAGTGAATCGAGGGACGTCATTCCCCCCCCCCCCCCCAAAGCCAATCATTCTTCAAAACATCCGATCGAAATTTTAAGAGAGCTATTTTGTTCAGCATTGTTGAAAGGTTCAGTATTGGGGATGTTAACCTCCCTACAGTCCTCAGGACAAGGGCTGTAAGTTAGGCAATTCGTTTATTGGTTACGCATATGTTATTGAGAAACGTATGCATGTTTAAACTTTACTTTCCAAGAAGACATAGGGTATTCCGGTGAGCGTTTCAGAGAATATGGAACGGAGTGTAGAACAAAATCAAAACACGTTATGTGTATACGGATTGCCAAAAGGATACAACACAGGAATAACTGAGTATATTAATTTTGAAAATTCAGAAAATGATAAGGGAGGTGGTCAAAAAGGCAAAATTTGCATACTATCAATACTGCTACAACTATAAATCAAAAGACGCTATATGCATGCACATTGTCAAAATAGCGTATCTAGCGTATCTCAAGAGTTGATTTGGGTATTCAGTTGAAACTTTCAGAGAATACTTAAAGGTGGAGATCATGTCACCAAAAGGAAATATGTGGACACTACTGTAGAATACTGCTGTTACTACTACATTTATTATTAGTACTAGTGCTTCTATTGCAACTACTTTTAGGGCTAAGAGCAATGAGATGAAAATTTCAAGAAGTATACATACAGGTTATCAAAAGGACATGTCAGCAATGTCATAGCAATGGCTAATTGTATTAAGTTGAAACTTGCAGGACTTGATGAGAGGGATGTTCAACTGACCAAAAGGCAGAAGGTTAATACTATTCCTGCTAGTAGTACTACCGCTATTTTATACTATTACTAGTAATATCAATACTACTTCTGTGAATACTATTACGACTATGCCGAAGGGTATGAAGGTGAAATTTTCAAGAAATTTTTAGGGGGGAAGATGAACTGAATCAGAACTGGCAACTGTATGCAAGTTGTCAAAAGGGTGTAACAGCAATATCTTAGGAACAGTTAGGTGTGTGAAGTTGAAATTAACGGGGATTGTGGTGAGGGTATTTGAACTAACCAAAAGAACATATTTGCATCCTAATGCTTCTGCTTCTACTCATACTATTATTACTGCTACTATTATTACTACCTCTATTACTGCTGCTGCCACTAAATCTTAGGCTACTACAATTAATTCTACAGTTACTACTACTACTACTACTGCTACTACTATAAAAACTAATGATATTCAGGCGTAAATTTGGGATATATAGAAGCTGTATGGAACCAAATCGAAATACACTATGCCCACACAGGTTGTCAAGCGGACGCATCAGAAATACTTCAGGAATGATTGATGGTATGTATTAAGCTGAAACTTTCAGCGTGTGTTGAAGGGGATGTTGAAGAAACCCAAGGTGCTATGCCCATACTGCTACTAATGCTGCTACAACTATTGCTACTGCGCAGGCTGAGAGTGTTAAGGTGAAGCTTTTAAGAAATATTTAGGTGGATGTTGAACTAAATAAAAAAAAAAATATGAGCATGTGCACTCTAAAAAAGGTGACAAAGCAATATCTGAAGAACAACTTATATTATTAGTTTAGGCCTTTAAGGTAAGTTGTGGGGGATTTTGAACTAGCCAGAAGGCACTAAATGTATTTTTTAATACTGTCACTACAGATAATTTAAATAATGACGCTAAAGGTATCAAGATGAAACTCGTAGGGAACGTTTAGGAGTTTCAATTAAAAGAAAAAACTGTAGGCATGCAGGTTTTCAAAAGGGCATATCAGCAACATCATAGGCAGCACCGCTCTATAATGGCTAGAAATGTCCTTGAAACTTTTAAATGAGCTTATTCAATTCAAAATTAAAAGTTCTGGTGCCTTTTATAGTAACAAGAGATTGTAGGGCAAGCATCCCTTCTTTCAAGCCCCTTCATTTTCCAAACGCATCCAGTCAAAACATAAGGTTTTTATAGAAAGTGTTGTCGTAGAAACTTCAAAAAGGGCTCATTCGATTGGAAATTGAAAGGGCTAGTGCCCTTTTTAATAGCCGGAAGTGATTGAAGGGCAACTAACCCTCCTCTCACCCCCACAATTTCCCCAAACACATCCAATCAAAATTTTGACATAGCAATTTTCTTCAACGTAGTTGAAAGTTCTGGAAATTAGGTCTTTGAGGATTACATCCCCCCCCTCCCAGCCCTCAGGGCAAGTGTTGTATGTTATGCCTTGGGGGCATATAAGGTTTTTATTGAAAGCGTTGTCGTAGAAACTTCAAAAGGGCTCATTCGATTGGAAATTGAAAGGGATAGTGCCGTTTTTAATAGTTGAAAGTGATTGAACAGCAACTAACGCCCCTCTCACGCCCACCATTTCCCCAAACACATCTACTCAAAATTTTGAGATAGCCATTTTGTTTAACGTAGTTAAAAGATCTGGAAATTAGGTCTTTGAGGATGACAACCCCCTCACAGCCCTCAGGGCAAGGGTTGTAATTTATACCCTTGGGTCATATAAGGTGTTTATAGAAAGGGTTGTCGTAGAAACTCAAAAAGGGCTCATTCGATTGGAAATTGAAATGCCTAATGCCCTTTTTAATAGTCGAAAGTTATTAAAAGGCTTGACATTTTTATAGTAAACATCGATGTGGGTACAATGGATTATTATTATTTTCCTTTTTTTTTGTTTAGAACTGGGCAATTCGTATCGAAGCAGTTGTCTTAGGAACTTCGAAAAGGGCTCATTTGATTGAAAATAGAAAGGGCTAATAGTCGAGAGTGATTGGAGGGCAAATAGCCCCCCTCCCATGCCCACACTTATATTTGCCGTTTATGTTTAAAAACTAATTGTTGCCTTAAGATTAACTCGAAATGCACTGTGTTAATGCTAATTCCCAATATGGTCAAACTTTCGGGGCTACTTCTGCTCTTAAAATTTAACCAAATCAAAATAGTGTAAGTGTATTCAAGCTATCAAAGAAAATAAACAGATTTTTTTGCGAATGGTATCAAGTTTTCTATTTCAGGTCAACTAGAGGAGGTATGAAACTAAATTAAACACTAATGTTTGTGTCCAAATTTTTAAAAGGGTGTATGTTGTTAAAAACTGCTGAAAATTTTTCTCCAGCATACAAATAGCAGGCCAAAATATAAAGTCTTAATAAAACAAAAAGATTTAAAGAATTGTTTTCTTTTTCCCTGAAAAGACTATGTCAATATAAAACGAACAAAAATTGATTAAAAAAACTTTCCACAAAATAAGTTTTTCAAAGAAAAGTAAAGAACCCCATTAAACCAAAAATGAGCAAAAATAAAATCAAATAATCTACCATGCGTGAAACTACCACAAATCAGCATCGATAAATAAATGAAACCCAAAACGAATAGAAATTACAATACATAACCGAGTCAAGCTCAAAACGAGCAGAAATTAACACGAGTAGGGCTCAAAACCCCTATGCCATACTAAAGCTAGAACATGATTCGCGCTTTACTGAAAAACATACAAATGAATGTGCATTGTCAGTTTATTATACATATACTGATATTTAGTGATCAAAATGTTAATACTATTTGATTTATTAAAGTTATAAAAGTAAAAACATTTATATTTTTCAAAAAAGTTCAAATTAAATTCTGGCCTTGGGAAGGCATAGGGGTTTTTGAGCCCTACTCATGTTAATTTCTGCTCGTTTTGAGTTCTGCTCGTTAATTTCTGCTCGTTACTTATTACAATGGTACTTGTGCATGGACCCTTCTTTATGGTTGATTATTTGGTTATACTGTTCTGTCATGGGTGATAGTTTAAGTGAGTTAGGTCAAGGCCTTGTTCAAGTGCTTATTTGTCTGAATTGCTGAAGTAGGGAAACAGTTTTTTCTTATTTTCTCTCTTCTCACTGAATAAACTTTAACACAGTATATGAATACATCTCTCTCTCTCTCTTTCTCTCTCTCTCTCTCTCTCTCTCTCTCTCTCTCTATATATATATATATATATATATATATATATATATATATATATATATATATATATATATATATATATATATATATATATATATATATATATTGTATATATATATTAATTCAAATAACTTTTTTCACAAAACGAGTTTTTCAAAAACGAAAAGATTTTTCAAAAAACGAAAAGATTTAAAGTGTTATGTTCTTTTTCCCTGAAAAGACTATGTCAATATAGAACGAACAGAAATCAATTAAAAAAACTTTTTCCACAAAATAAGTTTTTCAAAGAAATGTAAAGAGCTCCATTAAGCCAAGAATGAGCCAAAATAAAGTCATACAATCTTCCAAGCGTAAAATTACCACAAGTCACTATCAATAAATAAGTGAAACTCAAAAGGAACAGAAATTACAATAAATAGCCAAGTCAAACTCAAAACGAGCAAAAATTGACATGAGTAGGGCTGATAACTCCAATGCCTTCTCAAGACCATAACACAATTTGCGCTCTACTGAAAACAACATACATATAAAATGTTTTCACTTTTCCTACTTTCATAAATAAAAATTATCAAAACTTTTAAGGAATAAATATCCGTTTATGTTAATTAAACTGATAATCTACAGTCATTTGTTTTTTTGTTGTTGTATTTTTTTTTCAGTAAAGCGCAGATTGTGTTCTTGTCTTGGGAAGGCATGGGGGTTACCAGTCCTATTCATGTTAATTTTTGGATTGTTTTGAGTTTGACTCGGCTACTTATTGTAATTTTTGTTCGTTTTGAGTTTCATTTATTACTTATGAAATAAAAAAAAAAAAAAAAAAAAAATTTAACTCAAATTAAGGAGCGACATTAAAACTTAGAACGAACAGAAATTATTCCGTATTTGAAAGGGCTGTTCCCTCCTCAATGCCTCGCTCTTTACGCTAAATTTTTCTATTGTTTTAAAAAATAGAGTTGTTAGACAGAGTCAAACTTCAGCGCAAAGAGCGAGACATTGAGGAGGATACAGCCCTTTCATATATGGAATAGTTTCTGTTCGTTTTAAGTTTCAATGTCGCTCCTTTCTTTTAGTTAAAAAACTTGTTTTTCTATTTAATTTCTGAACATTTTTTAATTAATGTAGGTTTTGATTTTGGCTCGCCGTACATGAATAATTAAATCAAAATTTGCAAATCAATTCTACTTTTTTAGTTAAATGGCTGTCTCGAAAGTTGTTTAATTTTACTTACGAACGTTTTTATTAGTAATTATTTAAAAAACTTTTTCCACAATATAAGTTTTTCAAAGAAAAGTAAAGAACTCCATTAAACAAAAATTGAGCAAAACTAAAATCAAATAATCTACCAAGCGTGAAACTACCACAAATCAGCATTGATAAATAAATGAAACCCAAAACGAACAGAAATTACAATAATTAACCGAGTCAAACTCAAAACGAGCAGAAATTAACATAAGTTGGGCGCAAAACCCCTATGCCTTCCCAAGGCCAGAACACAATTTGCACTTTACTGAAAAAATACAAATGAATGTGCATTGTCAGTTTAATATACATATACTGATATTTAGTAATCAAAATGTTAATATTATTTGATTTATTAAAGTTATAAAAGTAAAAAAATTTATATTTTTTCAATAAAGGGCAAATTTTGTTCTGGCCTTGGGAAGGCATAGGGGTTTTGTTGCCCTCCTGGCTAGTTGCCCTCCAATCACTTTCGACTATTAAAACGGGCACTAGCCCTTTGAATTTCCAATCGAATGAGCTTTTTTTGAAGTTTCTACGACAACGCCTTCTATAAAAACTTTATATGCCCCCAGGGCATAACTTAAAACTCTTGCCCCGAGGTTTGTGGGGGAGTGTCCTCCACAAAAAGATATTTTCTATCTGGAAATCAACTACGCTGAACAAAATGGCTATCTCAAATTTTGATTGGATGTATTTGGGGGAATGACGGGCGTGGGGGGGGGGGGCTAGTTGCCCTCCAATCACTTTCGACTATCAAAAAGGGCACTAGCCCTTTGAATTTTCAATTGAACGAGCCTTTTTTTAAGTTTCTACGACAACGCCTTCTATAAAAACCTTATATGCCCTCAGGGCATAACTTAAAACCCTTGCCCCGTGGGTTGTGGGGGAGTGTCCTCCTCAAAAAGATATTTTCTATCTGGAAACCAACTACGCTGAACAAAATGGTTATCTCAAAATTTTGATTGGACGTGTTTGGGGGAATGATGGGCGTGGGGGGGGGGGCTAGTTGCCCTCCAATCACTTTCGACTATTAAAGAGGGCACTAGCCACTCCAATTTCCAATCGAATGAGCTCTTTTCGAAGTTTCTACGACAACTCCTTCGATACGAAGTGCCCGGATGGAGAAAAAACACATTGTGCCCACATCGTTCTGCCTATGATAAATATACGTAACTTACGAATTAACTTACATAACAAAATTCAATATTCGTATATTTTTATTACGTATATTATGGGGTTCACCCCTTAGTCGTTACCTCGCTGTTTATGCTAAAGTTCAAATTTTGTTCCCGTTCTTTACGAATGACCCCTTAATCACAAAGGCCATTAATTAGAATAAATAGCTCTTACGTATGTACTTAAAAAAAACTTTAGCGTAAAGAGCAAGGTATTGACTAGGGGGCGAACCGAATCATATACGTAATAATTTCTGTTCGTTTTAAGTTTTGATGTTGCTCCTTACTTTCAGTTGAAAAACTTGTTTTTTTAAAATTTAATTTCTGGTCGTTTTTTTAATAATGCTCGGAAATCGGGCGCCCCCTTCATAGCAATTTCCCTTCCCCCATGAAAAATTCCTTCGTTTAAAGATCCTCCCACTTAACCCCTGACCCCCCCACTACTAGAAAAAATCCCCAGTGTAAACGTCTGGATACTTCCCATAACCAATACTATATGTAAACATTGGGCAAAGTTCATAACTTGCAGCCCTTTTGCCGGGGCTCTGGGGGATTAATCATCCTCAAAGACATAGTTATTATATTTTTCGACCATGCTGAACAAAATGCCTGTCTCAAAATTTTGATCGGATGACTTTGGGAAAAAATGAGCATGGGAGGGGGCCTAGTTGCCCTCCATTATTTTTGGTCTCTTAAAAAGGGCACTAGAACTTTTATTTTCCGTTCGAATGAGCACTTCCGTGATATTCTAGAACCACTGGGTCGATACGATCACCCGTAGGAAAAAAACAAACAAACAAATAAGCACGCATCCGTGATCTTTCTTCTTGCAAAAAATACAAAATTCCACATTTTTGCAGGTAGGAGCTTGAAACCTCTACTGTATGGTTCTCTGATACTCTGAATCTGATGGTGTGATTTTCATTAAGGCTCTATGACTTTTAGGGGTGTTTCCCTATTTTTTCGAAAATCAGGCAAATTTTTTCAGGCA
>CM051263.1:17935415-17945415 GCA_027921565.1 Artemia sinica | reverse complement strand
CCCTCCCAATGAATAACACTCATGTGTTTAAGAGTTTAAAGAGAAGGTGTTTAAAGTGCTTTAGTAAAGACAATTAAAATGAAATTTGGTATATGAACTCTTGCGAATTTTCCCCCGTGTAAAATCTCTTCTGAAAAGTTCACTCCCAGAAACTTCTCTCCCAACAAAAATATCTGTATACTTCCCAGTAACCAAACGTAAATATTAGCTGTGGGGTAAACTGGCGTGTGTGGGGAGGCATTTCCCCTTGTCCCATAGCAACTTACGCCCCTGTGGCAGCCCCTATGGTAATACTGGGAATTGTTTATGTTAATATGGTAATTATATTTTATAGTAATGCTGGGTATGGTATTACAGCGAACAGAAATTAGTCCGTGTATGAAGGGGACTATAATTTGAATTTACAAAAGCTTTATTTTAAATTTGATTTTGATTTTAAATTTAATCTTAAAACACAATTTTCAGTTCAAATGTTTTAAAAGGCAATCAGTAAATATTACGTTTGCAATTACCTATTAACTACATTTGTTGCATTCATAAATGTTAAAGAACAAGTAGTAAAACTTCAGAATAAGTAGTGGGCGGTTAAGAGGGGGCAGCCCCCCTCATTTTCGGAATAATTTATGTTTTCTTTAAGTGTTACTTGGGGCAACAACAAAGCATTAATAAGATAATGTTTTAGTATTTTGTATGCTGTCAATTTCTAAAGTAAAATTCGAATTTTCTACTACTCCACTCAGCCTCAGGGTTTTATTAGCCTAATTTGAAGATTTTTTGTGCATATGGCAACCATGTTTTGTTATGAGGTATTATGAGAGGTTAATCTTGGAAACACTAAGGCGAATGGGGTATTATATTTTGCAAATATATTTAAGAATACAAGGAAATTTAAAAGGAGAAGGTTTACTAAAAAGATAAAGGAGAAAAATTCTCAGCCAAGAAAAAAAAGAAGGGAAAAGCATTTTCACTTTTTTCCACTTTTTTTTCCACATTTTACATTTTTGTTCCACTGCTTTGTTTAAATATTATACCCCTTTTTCTACCTATGTTTACATGTAAGGTTTTATTTGTGAACACCCCAAGAGATCTTCGTGTTATCAGTATAGGAAACATGTGAAATTCGGAGAATCGAATTGATTAAATGAAGCTGTAGTATAGCAAGGAGAAGAAGTGTTAACTCATAGATCGTGTGAAGCTGAAACTGGTGGAACAAGAATAATAGAATTAGAGAGAAGCAAAAAAGGAGAGAAAATTATTCAAATAGGGATTCCAAATTTAATGAGTGAAAAAGTTTAGTTCTCAAAAATTTTGAGTAAAGAAACTATTGATTGCAAAGGAAGAAGTTTTTAGAAGGTTATAAGAAAGTATTTTGTGTTCTTTTTCTCGTATATGAATTAGATATCTTGTAAAGGAGTTTCTATTGATTGGGGTGGCTTACAGAAAAATCGAAATATATCCTTAATTAAAAGCATGTTAGGTTTTTTTTATCGAGGTATACCTTCTTCTTTCTCCTTAAGAAGGCTCGCAGGAATACTATTTCCAATCAAAATTATAACATCTTTTCCTTCGCTTCAGGAAATTTATTTTATTTTGATATTAAAGGATGCATGGTTAGAACTCCCCGTTTCTATATTCGGAAAACAGCGTTATGATAATGGCCCGCGGCAATACTATTTCCAGTAAAAATTCTAATATTTTTTCCTTCCCTCCATGAAATTTAGTTTTATTTTGATGTTGAGGGATTCAAGGTTTGGAACCCTCTCTCCCCGTTACTATATTCTGAAAACAAAGTTATGATAATCTAACCTAATTTGAAAAATAATATTTACTTGTAGGTTTAACCTATATGCCAAAAAATTCCCTCCCCCTAAAAAAAGAAAAACTAGTGTCTGAAAGTGTTTACCTCTAAAAGTCATTATTTTCTTGGTTTTATTGAAGATGTTCATGCGGGTGGCTGAAGATCCTATGCAGTTAATATGCAAGCAAATTCCTAACACAATTTCAATTTCACAATTCCTCGACAAATTTCAAAAACAGCTATTTTTTAACTGATAACGAGTTCTTATTCTGTATAAGCTCGTGGAAAAAGTTCAAATTGACAAATTGACAAAAGTTCAAAAAAACAATCAAATTGAACTAGAGACTTGTAACTGCAATCTCTTACAAGTAGCCATCTAACTTTTTTTTGTCTAGAAGTTTTCTCAGAATAAAAGCGAAATGTATCCAATAGCTCGCCTGTATCCTATTGCCTTTGTCATAAAACACCGCTCAGAAGTGTAATTATGTGCAAATCAATTTACATGAACAACGGGAAACATTTTGAGAAAGGGCTGAAGGAGTTGGAACATGAGGAAAATTAGATTTCTTAACCGAGGAAAGTAGTAGGAATGAAATTTCCTTTCTATTACAAACCAGGAATAAATTTCCATAGGAGTAGATATACTAACTAGTTTTCTCTGGTGGGTAGGCTATACCTATGAATACTATATTAGGGCTCCAACTTTCCATGGGAGAAGGGAATTTTCCATGGAGAGGCATCCGGATTTCCCAGCATTATTTTAAAAACCGATCTGAAATTATTATTTTTTTTTTTTTAAAGTTCTTGCACGTATCCCCTTTTTTAGATTTAAGCTGAGCCGTCAAGAGCCGAAATTAAAAATCCGAAGACAAATCCCCCCCCTAACTTTTCTACCTATTACTTTCTTCTTCATTTTTTTTTATCGTCAGCTAGATGCTCGGGGCAAAGAGTCCATATTGAGCAACTTTTTTTTTTTTTAAACTGACTTTACTCACAACCAGTTACATATTTTGTAGCTTTCCTTATGCCAAACTGCAGTGGTTTAGTGAACGGTTTTTATGAGTATATTTATGACTGTTAACCGTTACCCTAGCAGAGGAAAACTTCTCATGGTTCACAATGTGCCATCTGGCGGGTCGTGGTCCACAGTGAGCTAGCCTATGGTCCATACTTGGCCACTGAAAGATGCATACAAGTGTTAATTAGTTTAATAGCTTATAAAGTTGCAGAAACTAAAGTATTAAACAAAGATAAAAACTGACACCTTTTATGGTTTAAACCAATCTTCAAAAGTGAGGAAAGAGGATGGTCTTGATACTGTCCTTTTGCAGGGACTGGGTTTGAGATCTTCTTCAAAATATCCTCGTGAGGATAGATCATGGAATCTTCCTTTTCAGGCCACTTCCATTTATGTAGTCCTGTCATGTCTAATGGCCTTATTTTAGCTGAGTCATGACTCTGCTTGAACAACTGCAGCTATAATGGAAGTTGTTCACTGTTAGTGATGCCTATAATACCCGCTTTCGGATATGCATACTTGAGCAGTCATTGAGGTTCTTCTTTGTCATTTTCATTTGCCGTATGATCAGACGACATGCCTGGTCTGTCACTTACATACGAGGACAAAAATTTTCCTCGGTAAAGACGTCAGGGCTGAAATTCCAACTACCAGATTTAGGAAATCTACTCTGGATATCGGAAGGGGTGAATGCACATCGGAAGGATATACCAACCAATCCTGCTATATTGTAGATGGTGACCGTCTTCCCGGATTGTTTAGCATCCAACTATCCATCACTCTGTTCTAGTGAGTTTTGAATGAAAAAAAAAAACAAAAAACACTGACATCTTGTGGTTGTAGCCTATGGCCACTATGGGGAGGGATGGTAAGAAGGACATTGCCATTTTTCTTTGCAATGTTCAAAGCATTTACCGAAATATGTGATTCATGATTATCGAGGACCAGTAGCTTTTGTCACTAGGATGAGACACACAACTGCTTCGCTAAACGGTGCAAGTACTCGTAGAACAGTTCTTGCGATATCCACCCAGACGGGTTTGCTCCAGCAGCTGACTCTTTTGGGTTCCTATTTAGAATGGTGGGCTAGAAGTTCTTTCTTGGAAAGAGAAATTAAGGCAGTAAGAAATTTCCACTCGCAGCAACTGTTCCAATCATTGTAACTGGAGGGCCTTGTTCAGCTGAAATGATTTTCGGACCTATATCATAGGTAATCAGGATGTCCAGATTATCAAATTATCATGTCTGCCATATTTTGAGAACAACTGATGATAGGGACTGGGACTGGCTTAAAAGTCTAAGTTGTTTATAGGCGTGGGTAATTTTTGTTGGCGTACTTTAGTTTGTTTTTTCTGGTTTTCTTAATCTTTTTCAGTACATTTTGTCATGTACAAAAGGTAATAATAAATTTATAGACTTTAAATAATGCTATGTTGTATAGTGAGTTAGTGGCTCACTATGCACCACCCTTATACTGGTGCAGTATGCATCACCCGTCATCTAGCGACCAAACCCTGATGAGACTGGTGCAATATAAAAAGAAATGATGGTGCTACGTACAATGTCTGATCATCAAGGATTCTAACAAGCCAATAAAAGCTTTTCTAGGATCCATCGAAATAAAGATAAATAGGATTTGCCCCGGTCGTAGAAATTTTAGGAGCGCAAAATTTCAAATAAATAATCTAAACGTTTAAATCATTTCGTAATTTTTGAAATTTTATTTTTATTAAAATAAAGGAAAAGGCGCTTTTACTAAATGAAAATAATTAATAAATCATTAGTTAGTTAATAAAAAATGTAAAAAATAAAACAAATAATCAAATAGTAATAATTAAAATAGATAATAATAATTAAATAAATTAAAAAATAGCTTAATTAATTAATAAATGAAAATTTGGTACTTGTTAATTATACGGAACACACCCAAGAAGTGAAGTTAGTTAAATCCTACTGAAATATACCAAAATATGATAAAAATACAATACTGTATAGGAACTACAGCAAAAAAAAAAAAAAAAAAAAAAAAAAAAAAAAAAAAAAAAAAAAAAAAAAAAAAAAAAAAAAAAATGGAAAGCAGGCCGCCCTGAACACATTATATTAGATACCTAACCTAACCAAAATACCAATTCTGTATATTAAATATTTAATTAAAATATACCTTCAACGTAGTTTTTCCACTGAGCCTAAGCTAATTGTCTCCGAATACATATAGCTAAACCAGTACTTGTCAGATCTTGCACATCAAAATTCTTGAGTGTGTTCCGTCTTCCGTATAATTAACAAGTATCGAAAATTTTGTTAAAACTTGGCCTGAAGATTCTCTGGGAGACAGGGAGGGAGGGGGGCTAGTCAAGACTTAGCCTTGGGCGCAAGAGAGCCCAGAACCAACACTGCTAGAAACGTAATTGTGTTTTATCTACGCCCTTTGAATTTTATTGCTATTTTATAGTTGAGAGCAAAATTCCTTCCTACTATTTTCATCAGTCAAGAAATCTAATCTTCCTTTACTCACTCAATCCTTTCTCGAAATTTAGTCCGAATTTCATGTAAATTGATTCGTACACAGTTACACTCTAGTGCTATTTCACTATAGAACAAATAGGATGTAGGCGAACTATTGGTGTAATTTTGTTTTCTATTTGTAGTTTTCCAGGAAAGCTTCTCATTGAAAAGAAAAAAGTTACATTATTGCCCGGAGGAAGGTGTAGCTGCTAACCTTCGGTTCCATTTAGTTTTCCTAAGAAATTCTATTACAGATTTTTCCCAAATTTGAATACAGACGGCTCAGAAAAAAATATATATTTTGAGATTTATTGAGTCTAACAATATTCATCTTTGTTAGCAGCACGCGCGTACGAAGGCTATGGGCTTTATACCTGTCCCCCCCGAGACGCCAAGTTTTCACAACTTGTCCTCGTATTTATTATAGTTTCTATGTAATGCTCCTTTTTTCTTTTTTTTCATTTTTATAAAAACTTGCCCCACCATCGCCCAATAAGCTCTCGAATCCTTTGAATCCTTGGTTTTCAAGAAATTTATTTTCGGTTTCTTGACGATTTTGGGCGATTTCTGGTTAGTCCTAAGTGTTAACCTGACAATAGTATTCTTCGGATGTTCTAAATGACAGTTGCTGTTGCCAGTCTTTACCTTTGGTTCTTGAGACGTTCAAATATCAAATTTTTGCATATCCATAACTGCTATGGATTTATCTCAACTCCTCTATTTTCGATTCTTGACTTCTATTGAATAAGTCAAGAACTATTTATTTTCAAACTTAAACAGCAGCCAAGAAATTTACTATGGTTTGATAAATAATTTTGAAGACCATACTGCCTTTCCATGACGATAAATAAAAGTTCAAGTAGGGATAAAATGCTTTTAATCGACCGTGACAAATTTCATAAAATACTAGATATTTCGGCCACATATGCAGTGACCTTCATCAGTTGTAAAGACTAAACTAAAACAATTAAAACAATAATTTATATACGAAGTAAAATAAAACTACATATTGTTTAATAATCTAATTCTTTCCAAAGCAAAAACGGAAGCTAGTCATTTTGACCTTCTTGGATCCGTCCCATTAGCATTGAATGAACTAACACTTGGACAGAGGTTAATTGCATTGGGTAAATTGAACTTTACCAGATTTTAATAAATTATCGGGGATAGAGGTCAAACCAAATTCACCCGTGTCACGATTTAAAGATATATTCCTGGAATTTTTTTTCTTAATTTCAAGAGTCTTGCGAAAATTTTGCTTAAAGCCCTGGTCCCTAGAAATCAAAGAGACATTATCGAACAAAATAAAATGGTCCGGAAAATTAAAAATTTTCCAAAAAATTTGTTTTTTGTTCTTTACCATACGTACCTGGGCTAAGTGAAAAACTTAAAGAATTTTACAGAGTAATGATCTAAAGGTAGATTTTAAGAATAGTAATACTTTGGGTAATTTTCTAAATTCTGGGAAGGATCTAACTTTTCATTGGGGCGACAAAGTAGGGTTATCAAATCCCATGTACTTGTGGAAGCTCATATGTGGGAAGTACTAACCAGAATTTGGAAATGAGATTACTCCAAGCATAAGGATTCTATTTCATCGACTTTAAAGCAAAATTCCAAGCCTGAAGATTTCACTTCAGCCCTTTCGGAACATATTTTTAATTTTCCAGACCATTTTATTATGTTCGACAATGTCTCTTTGATTCTAGGGACCGGGATTTAAAGCAAAATATTCGCAAAACTCTTGAAAATAAGCAAATTTTATTCAGGAATATAGTTTAAAATCGGGACACGGGTGAATTTGGTTTGAACTCTATCTATGATAATTTATTAAAATCTGATAGAGTAAAGTTCAATTCACCCATTGCAATTAACCTCTGTCCAAGTGTTAGTTCATTCAATGCCAATGAACCGGATCCAAGAAGGGCAAAGAGACTAGCTTTCGTTTTTGCTTTGGAAAGAATTAGACTATTAAACAATATGTAACTTTATTTTACTTAAATAATTTCTTAGACCACACTGCTTTTCCATTTACGAAAAGTTAAGGAAGACAAACGGGTTTTAATTTTTATAAAGCGGTGAATACAATAAAATAAACACTTAATTAAACAAAAATACTCCGAATATTTCGGCCCCACGTCCGGAAGCCTTTCTCAACGGAAAAAAAGGAAAAGAATGAAACAAAAAATGTTCTTTTTAAAAACCTTAACTTACATCAAAATAAAACATACTAAACACATAAAGAGAAAGAAAAAAAAATATAAATAAATAGGAAACAAAACTCACATATTAAATAAACACTTCCATTCACTGGCGTATAAACAAAATCGAATGTCTATAATGATTCAAACACGCCTCCTCACAGTATATAAATGGAAATCTATCAAAAAATGAAGAATATATTTATACTTAAACCAAAACAATAAAGGTCAGCTAACCCCCGGCCCATAACCCCTAATTAAATCTCACAAGTTCATCAACCAATGTTTGAATTATAAATTGAACGGATTCGTTTGCTTGCAAGCTTATTTCGTTTTCTTTTCCCAGCATTTAACCCATTCTGACCTTTGTTCGCAAGGTCATCTTCGTTTCAGAACTATTATTAAAATCAGTACTGGTTGAAAATCTTACCTGCTTTTTAATTAAACTATTATAGTTTAATAATAGTTTAATATTATCCTTCTCCTTTCTGACTTTTTTTCTTGTTTTTCTTTCCTATCAGGCCATCGTTGCTGTTTACTTTCAAATGTCGTCCCTAACAGATATTCATTTACTTTTTTCGTCAACGATAATATTTTTGCCTTTTCGACATTCGTTGAATAAAAAGGAATTGGTTTTCGTTGAATATGAAGGAATTGGTTGGGAATCTTATGTTCACCAACTATGCCGTCTCAGAAAGAATGACAATGCTGAATTGTAGAATTCCAAGGTCATCTATTTTTGATCTGCTTTTATTGGTCGTAAAGTAGTTTCAGCGAATGGAACTCTGTAGGCGATTGGATAAAGACTAGACTCAGCATTCACACAAAAATAAATTGAAACATAAATTTGTTTAGTGTTGATATATTCTCTGAGCTCAGTTGTGTGGCTCATCCCTTCTCAACCTTTCCAGTGTCTTTACTCTCAAAACGATAAAATAGCGACGATAAAATGAAGGCAGTAACACCGCCAAATTCTTATGAACAATAATTTGAGCCCAACTATATGTTCATCATTAGAGCCCTATTATCTCAATCAGGCACTTACACAGTTGTTTCTCAAGGGGGAATAAAAAAACAATATTCATTTAAAAATTTGAGTAAGAAGTGCCCCAAAATTGAGGAAACTTTAGGCTTCGGCATCTTATTGTCTCATTCAGGCAGGAACCCCGTCTTTTTTCAAGGGGGGCGGGCGGATTTAAAAGATAAATTTCAGTTCAAAATTTTAATAAGAAGTGCCCCGAAATTCAGGAAAATTCAGGTTTTTGGGCAACTTAATATCTCATTCAGGCACGTAGGAAGGTTTTTTTTCAAAGGAGGGGGGGGATTAAAAAATGTCATTTCAAAAAATTTGAATTAGAAGTGAACCAAAAATTTAGGAAAATTTAGACTTTCGGGTTCGGGCACGAAAAACGTATTTTTTTTCGGGGGGGGGGGCAATTTAAAAACAATGTTAATTTGAAAATTTGAATAAGAAGTGCCCAAAAATTCAGGTTTTCGGGCAACTTATTCTCTCATTCAGGCAGGAACGCAGTCTTTTTTCAAGGAGATGGTGACAATTAAAAGAAATAAATGTTCATTTCAAAATTCGATTAAGAAGTGTCCCGAACTTCAGGAAAATTTAGTTTTCGGCAAATTCTTATCTCATTCAGTCACGTAGGTAGGTTTTTTCAAGAGGGGGAGGGATTAAAAATGTTCATTTCAAAAAAATGAATAAGAAGTGAACCGAGATTCAGGAAAATTTAGGCTTTCGGGTTTCCGGCCTCGAAGTTTCCCTGCGCGTGTCTCTAAATTCGCCAGAATCCAGTATTGTAATTTTCAGGTTTTTGAGAAAATCGGAAAATGACGGTTATTTTTTGGCAGATTGTTATTTAGATACTAGGTTTTGACATAGGACAGTCGAATATGTTTGTGTATTTGTAATTTGCCGATCCAGTCATCAGCAAATGGCAAATCCTGTCATCGATCCGGTTTTTTTTAGATACTAGGTTTTCACAAAGGACAGTTGAATATTAGTAGAGAGCTATCTTATACTCCTACGCGAACACCATATATGGGCATAGAACCACGTGGTTTATGGACTTTGTCAGTGAGAATGAAAAAACAGGAATTTTGTCACATTTATGGATGGTTTTATGGACTTTGTCAGTGAGAATGAAAAAACAGAAAGTTTGTCACATTTATGGATGGTTTTATGGATGGTTATGTGTGTTGATTATTTGATGGTTTTATGGATTTTGTCAGTGAGAATGGAAAAACAGGAACTTTGACACTTCCTTCCTGTTTGATATGATCCGGAAATAGAATTTGTTATTCGAGCCAGATGTTATGAGGTTCCGAGAAACAGTATTTGTTGTTGTTTCCGAACCAGATGTTATGATCCGAAAATAGTATTTGTTTCCGAGCCAAATGTTTACGAGTTCCCGGGAAAACAGTTAGATCACCCTTCTCAGCCAATCAGCGACTCGGATACATCCCCCT